>VDFB02333462.1:0-46005 GCA_007258455.2 Sequoia sempervirens
TTTGATAAGTTATGATTTGATTAGATGGGTTATGAAGCACTTATTTCAAGTAATTTATGTCTATTTTAATTTGTAATTTATTAAATTCAAACACATCCAAAATTATGTCCCTTGCTTTAATTGATTATTATGTTATTTAATTATTAACTCAAATGACACCTCCAATTTAACTATATCTAATTGAATTTATCTAAAGTGTTGAACATTTTTAGGTCAAATTTAGTAATTAACTCAAACAACTTTGCCAATTTAACTATATGTATATATAACTTTAAGTTATTTTTATTTTAACTAAAAGTGAAGTTACAATACAAATTAAATGATATTTATGATTGTAAAATTTATGATTAAATATATCTCTTAGAATCCTTTTTGTCCCAATTTGAAAATAATTAAGACAATAAAAAAAATCCTTTTTCTAAAATATTTTTTTTATTTCCCTCTCCTCATTCATTTTCGCTCCCTCATGCATTTTCCTTTTCCCTCCCACATTTTTGGAAATACAGGGCCTCAACAGAATTGCGAACTATGAAATTTGGAAGGAGGCGAGCATGATAGTGATAGGGTTTGAAGGTTCTGCAAACAAGATAGCAGTAGGAATTGCTAAACTAGACGAAACAATCCTTTCGAACCTGAGGCACACATACATAACTCCACTAGGGTAGGCTTTCCTTCCCTGAGAAACATCAGTACACCATATAAAGCACATTCTTCCTCTAGTTGAGGAGACGTTAAAGGAGGCCAAAATTAATGGACATGAAATAGATTGCATGTGCTACACCAAGGGCCTTGGTATGGGAGTGCCCCTCCAGGTCTTGACCGTGGTGATGAGGATGCTCTCTCAACTTTGGAAGAAGCCCATTGTGGGGGTCAACCACTATGCAGTGCATATCGAGATGGGTAGGCTCGTCACTAGAGCCCACGACCCTTTTGTGCTCTATGTCAGCAGGGGGAATACGCAGGTCATTGCTTACAATGAAGGCTGTTGCCGGATTTTTGGAGAGACAATCAATATTGCTGTGGGGAATTGTTTGGATAGGTTTGCAAGGGTTTTGAAGATTTCCAATGACCCCAGCCCCGATTACAATATCGAACAAGTAACTCTATTCTCACATTTTACTGCTTTTGTTGCTTCTGATAATGCCTTCTCATGTTTCTTGTCCCACTCTCCATTTTCCAAATTCATAACATTAAATTGATCGAGTAAGAAAAACCATATGAGCCATAATTGTAATGTCACATAGATCTGGTAGGAAATATGCAAGGTTAGTGATTAAATCACTACATATTTTGGCCTCTAGACACTTACCTACAAATAAAGCTTGATCTTCAGGAATGCCCTTGACAAATCCTAGGGCTATCGTTGCATTGCATGAGAATATAAAGTATAGGAACCTATCCAAAATTCTCACTTGCAGCTCTTGATCACCTTCTTGCACCTCCTTCTTCTTGTTTTCCATCCTTCCTAAGACTTGCAATGAGCCTTACAAAATAATAAATTAGGTGAAAGCCCATGCTACACCACCTCATCAGCCCTACTTTACCTTATAGAACTACTACACCTTAACTAAAATCTTCTCCACACCTTGCTGCAAACGCATTAATGGGAATTAATTCACCATATAGTCCCCAATCAATATCCCTCCTTATTAACTACCTTACAGCTGCCAATTCTAGAAAATTGAGAACCAATGTTACATGATGTATCTTCTATATGTAGAACACCATTTGTATATATCTTTATATAACCAATGTTACTTGATGTATCTAAAATTGTTTATTTATGCATAAAAACACACACACATACACAACTGTATTCCTTTATATTGGAAAATGTGTTCCTCAAGTTTAGTATGGATTGGAAGTTGGATATATTTGTATCACTAACATCTCTTGATTGTTATGGTGGCTGTGTTGATGTTATATGTATAATCCATGGGAGTTGAATAATGGTGTACTTTACATCTTGGACTATGTCTTATAACATTTCAATTGTGATTTTTCTCTCTTTTGTGCTTCATGTTATGTTACTTTTGATGTAGTAGTTTCACTTGGTTTGAAAGTTGGATTTTATTACTCACTATTATGATACAATCTTTTGGCTGTTTTATTGGCTATGTTTATATTATCTGGGTAATGCATAGGAGTTGAATAATCATTCATTTAGGACTATGATTTATATACCATCGTAATTTTATTCTACACCCTTATTGGAGTTCATAATATGTTATTTTTGATCTTGTATTTTCACTTAGATTGAAAGTTGGATTTATATGTATTTCTAATGTCTATTATTGCTATGTTGGCTATGTTTATATTATCTACATAATGCACGGGAGCTGATTAGTGGCACTATCTTGGATTGACTTAAGAAACCTACTAATTTTAGTCTTCTCACTTTTTGCATTTCATAATATGTTGATTTCATGTATTGAATTTACTTCAGAGTTTTATGATTTGTGATTTTATTTAAATGCCATTTTTTATATATTTTAGATTTTTTTTTAAATTCCATGATCATTCATACTGTCTACATAGATAAAGTTGAGACACATAAATATAATAGCATCTGGAAATGGAAAAGAACTTATCAAGACTGTTTACTTGTTGCATTCATCGGCTAGCAAAGAAGGGTAACTAGTTCATTGAACTGCCATATGCTGTAAAAGACATGGATGTGTCCTTCAGTGGCATACTCAGTTATATTGAGGCTACTGCTGTGCAAAAGCTTGATACTAAGGAGTGTACACCTGTAGATTTGTGTTTCTATCTACAGGTTTGACAACCTATTATATTATTTTTGTCCTTTTAACTGTAATGAAGGTTCTGAATTTTATTTGGATGGATACTTGACACAATCAACAAGTGAAAACTCTTCATTTTTCACATTTCTTATTGAGTTAAGAGATTTACAATGAGGTTCAACCTCAATATAATCTAATCGAATAACACAAATACAAATCATCACCATAAATTTTAATACACAAAAGAAAAGTATTTGAATCATCCATGGTGTTCTTTGTATATGTAAGAGTTTACCAAACCAAAACATTATGTTTAATCTCATCTCTTATAAACAGAGAGTTGTAGGTGACACATAGTTTGACTTGATAGGTGACCCAAACAATTGACTTAGTTAATATTGACATACAAGTCAGGAAAATGATTAGTTTTTTCTAGTAGCATATTTGGATATAGGCTATTGTTGTCTTCTCTATCGACAAGTGACTCTGTTGACATGCCATTCACAAGTTGAAACTAGGATATCATAATCAAATAGCTAAATCCATTCCAAAATTTTCCTCCAACCAGAACTTTCACCCAAAACCTAGACAAAATAGATAGTGGAACACTAGGAAATTTTATGAATAAATGCATAAGGGAATGAGAATTGTCTTTCAACATGTCAAAGAAGAATATATCCTTTTCTTTCACCTTAAACTAAGACAATTAAAAAAATACTTATGATTAAAGTTGAAGGAAAAGTTGGTGGAAGGTTGGAAGATACAAAGCTGGTTGAAGGCATTGTTATTGACAAAGATATGAGTCATCCATAAATGCATAAAAGAATTGAGGACACAAAGATAGCTATCTTGACATGTCCTTTTGAGCCACCAAAGCCAAATACAAAGCATAAGGTTGACATTGATACAGTTGAGAAGTTTGAAGCTTTACGGGGGCAGGAAATATAACACTTTGATGATATGGTTAAGAGGTGTAAGGCAATCAAGATCTGTCTTCTTACTTCATAATCGTATCTATTAGTTTTTAGTGTTGAATTTTCTTTATAATTTACTGAATACAGACATCATCATGAACTAAACATAATTTAAGAATTTCCCAAGGAAGAGCCAATATGTAATTGAAAAATTCAAATGAGAGCAAATAGTTTTCCCTTCAACACAAACCAGAAGGTCGTGATTGTGCATTTCCTCTATGCAGTGCTTGAGCTCCTCTTGAGTACCATAGGAAGAATTTAGATTATAGTAGTCCAAAGGCATATAACCTACACAATTGAGGAGTTTCCAAAATTCATTATCAGATCTATAGTTAACATTTTTAGCAGGGCAATTATGCTCAAGATGCAATATTAAAAATCATAACCTTCTAAACTTGATATCGACGCATGTTCTCTAGAGAAATTTACAAGCTTTACATTCGTATCCTATTTAAAAGGCATTTGTAGATGGAAGAAATTTTAATGTAATCTCATATAGTGTAATTATTGAAGAAAAGTAACAAGGGAAAAAAACCTTGGGGAGCAACTGATTGAGTTGGTGGTGGAAACCATACAGCTGTCATCCCACTTTGAGATAAATCTGCAGCTTTAGGAGCCAGCTCTAGGTACCATCTTCTACAACTTTCCCAATTGAAACCTTGAAAATTTTCATTTGATAAAAACGATGACAAATAAGAACTTAAATCCCAAAATTCCCAACCAATTTGAATATTCTCCAAACAAGAACAAAACTAATATCTATATTCCTCAACATTCAATCAGCTATGTTATATACTTTCTAAATAACCATTTTTGTTGTCACCTTTAGAATAGTTAATTTAATGGCCATAAATGCAAATCATATGTACATATATTAAAAAACTACCTTGACATAGGAAATATTGTACAACATTAAAGCATAAAATTATGCTTTATAAAAGCAAGTAATATAGGAGGGTGTATTTGACTAACTTTGTAATTAATGATTAATTAGCATTCAATTAGTCATCTCTCTCATTTTATGTATTTACCCATTTCATTTTCTGATTGAATGAAGAATAGCATAGGAATCATTTCTCCATTTTCTAAATTTTTCTCATATCTTTGTTTGTCTTTCTCAGTCACAAAAAAGAGCTCAATCTACATTACCAAGCCTCTTGTCCAACTCCTTCCAAATATGAAACATCGATAAGCCATTATAGGGCAATAAATGAGTAAATAGATTTTAATTTGTTAATAGTGATGCTAAAACAAATAAAATTCTCATTAGCCACTTCTATTAAAATAACTATTTATATCTATGCTTCAAGTAAACTCAATAGAAAAAAAATATTAAAGGAGATAGTGGCAAGAGAAGACAAATCCTCTCTTTGGAGTTCCATGGAGGTCTCTATACATTGGCAATTTTGGTCTCTATACATTGGCAATGGAGGTCTCTATACAAATCCCCTGTTCTATTTTAGTCTTGGGTCTCTTCTTTATTCTAGATTCCCCCAGGTGGTTGGTGAGTAGCTTTTTCAATTGGTAATTTCATCATGTTCTGTGGTTAATGTACATTGGTAGTAATTCTAGAAGTAGAGAGTAGTGCAAAAGATTAGATTTTAGGAATGTTACATGCTTATTAGCTCGAAACGCTATAATATGTAGGAAATTAAAAGAGTGAGTGAAATTATGGGAACCTAATCCAAACAAAGCTCAATTCCAGTTGATGGGTTTAATTTACAGTATCCATTTTACATTCCCAATAATTCACTTGCAGGCAAAGGTAGGACGGGAGAAAGAGTTTAAAGTAGCATTGCAAGCCCTTCGAGGAAAAGATTGTGATGTTTTTGCTAAGGCAACTAAAGTCAAGGTCTTTATTTCTACCTTGGATCATACATATATGAGTTCTATTTATCTATGAGCAGAGAAAATCATGAAAACAAAAATACTAAATCTTGAGTTCAACTAACTGTCCTTGGAGAAAATTTACATATTGATTGATTTTATAAAAGTTAGTGATCTAGGAAGAACGTTATAATCTAATTTTGTTGATTTTGATTCAGAATGTTACTAAGGAATGGATCTATCTTGTTCAGGAATACGTGGATGAGTTAGAAACCCTTCCAAAGGGCAGGGTATTGGACTTATTTCAACGCAAATATGCACATCATGTGATAGTGAGCACATTCTTAATGAACAATGTGATTTGTTGTATTTATGAGTTGTGACAAAGCATTCATTTATTAAATTATTTGTATTATTGTCAATACATGTATAGGTTGGGGTCAGCTTGATGGTGTTCCAACAATTGTGTGGAATCAATGCTCTGATGTTTTATGCCAACAAAATTTTCAAGCTGCTGGTAAGAAATTACAATGAAGTCATAATTTTGATTTTATGTAGCCTTTTTTGGATGTCTGAATTGTTTGGATTGTCATGTAGGCTTCAATTCAGATCATGCAACATCTATCAGTGTTGCTGCCCTTCAGGTGACAATCTTTTCTCCTCTGATCTTATTTTTTCTCCAATGGGATCTCTTTGAAAATTTCTCTCATAAAGGTGAATGGTTAAGAAGCCAATTCAATTTGGCTTCTTAACCATTCAATTTTAAGGCTTTTGATATTCTCACCATCTAGAAGAACTCATAAAGTAGGATCATTCATAAATTCAATATTGCCTTACACACTTCCCAAAGTCTTTCCCTCTTGATTAATGCTTGCAGGTGGCCAAAATATCATCTCATAAAGCCTATGAGCAAAGGTCCTACCTTGCTCAAATGAGCATACAAGCCATTGGAAATTAATAACTCCTCATGTGTACCCATTTCTACAAGTTGGCCCGCTTCCATAACAACAATATAGTCAACGTTCCATTTCTACAAGTGATAATGAACCAAGATCAAAGACAAACAAACATATAGTATGTTTATGATGATGATGCAATGATAACAATGCAATTAGGATCTTATTGTAATGCTCTCATATAAATACTCTTCTAATGATTCTTATATCCTCTTCATCATTTTTGAATGAATAAAGAATGTCCTTAAATACAACAACATAGCAATCCCTTATCCATATCAAACATTCGTTGAAATAACATCATACAGGTTTCTTGTGTTCACATTTTTGCTATAGTATTCCATCCACATACAATGATTAGATGGGTATGTGTGCTTGATATTTTAGTGGTTACTCAATTCTACTATTTGTACAGTTATTCAAGCATTTCTAGCAGCTTCTCTAAAGACATTGTGGAATTAGACTTCAAATAATTGTTATTTAGTTCTGCATAAGGATTTTCCATGGAGAATCCAATCTCTTCAAGAGTTATTTTACTTTGTAAGTGATATAATTCTGTCATTAAAGTGAAAAGTTATGACAAAAAAATAGCTTTTAGAAGGAAAGATAGAATGCATGTAGACTGCACTCAATAAGTAACATTTTAAACAACACCAATTGAATTCCATCTCTAGTTGCATTTTTTCCCATATAAATTACCCTTTTCGTAGATACTACAAAATCTGTCAAACTTACTGTAGTAAAATTGCCTACACATCTTTTTAATATATTCTCATTTTAAAGCATAGCATAGCATAAGGAATATCATGACGTATGTCTATGGTAGCTCCTTTTCATGCTATATGCAATAATAAGACTGATGCTAAACTACATCATAAGACTTGTAAACTCCAAACAAGAACTTTCTCTTTTCTATTGTCTTAAAGCTCACAAAAGTTAAACCAAAATTGCAATAATCAAATGGAATAGTTTGTGATCATGACATTATGTGACTAGAACGTCAAGAATGCAACCAAGGGATGGCTGTCCAACAGTCATAATAGAAGCATGAAAATGGCTATGAAACAACCATAACAACAGAGATACAACCAAGCATTAAAGCTACAAAAGTCATAAAGAGTGTTGTCTTAAACAAATCAAAGCAGCCTGCTTGAACTAGGTGTGCATGTCTTAATGGGATTTTATGGCCTTGAGTGGTGCTTGAAAATTGTTCACCATTTGGGCCAAGTTCTTATGAGCCTACAGTTAATCTTTCATACTTCAGACAAATTTGAAATTGGAAGATACAAGTTAGATTAGATACATTGCATTTGAACTTTATGAGAAAAGAAAGAGATGGAGAAAGCTTCCATACAATGGAATTTCCAATTTTTTTTATAATAAGTTGCTTAGAAGTTTCAGCAACCACATTCTCAAAAACTCTAAAACCCAAAAGAGCAAATTTCCATGACCAACAATGTGGAAAGAACCGAAAGGGAAGACTTGAGGGTATTCCCCATCCTTTTAGCATTGGGACAAATAAAAAATTCATGTTTAACATATTCATGGCTGTGGTAATGGGGCCAAGTAAGAGAGGGTTGGATGAAGTGGAGCTAGAAGCCAAATGGGAGCTTGATATAGAGTTACCAAGCAATGAGCTGGCATTGAGGATTGGCCTTAAACTTCCACAATAAAGACTCAAATATTTCTATTTGGCAACTAAAAATTGGCATTTCCATTTCTTAATGAGGTGATTCACAAAGGAATCCTTGGGGAGGATTATTCAATAGATGTCTTTGAGAGGAAAAAATCAAATGCTTTTGGCCTAAGGGCACTATAAATCCCATAAGAAGTTACATTGACAAAAAAAAATTCAGCTTGAGGGTGAGAGAGGAGCTACAAGGCCCTAAATTCCAATTATTGCTTGTTGATTAGTGTAACAGTTTGAATTCATGCTTGAGATGTAGCCACTTTTTGAAGAGTTTACCCCAAAATTTGAGAACCACACCCAAAGGAGAGCCATTTATTTGGATCAACCTATTCCACTAGATGAAGGCTAAAGAAATAACCCATGCAAAGAGATTGATCATACCATATAATTTGTTGAGAGATGGTTTTCCAAGCTTTCAAAATACCATTGAAGGTAACAATCCATTAGTTTTAAACTATAGGGCCAACAAAATCTTGCCCTTCCACCAAATCTCTAAATATCCATCCATGGTTTGCTAGTAGAGTTTATTTGGATTTTGTAGCAAACCAAATGCTTCCAAGGGACACTGTGTTCAAATGTACAAATGATCCAATTAGCTATGAGATAGGTGTATTGGGTGTGTGGGTCAATGATACCCAATTTTGATGCAACCCAAAGTGGAGAGATAATGTAAAACAATATCTAATCAGATATGCAAAGAAAAAAAACTTCAAGATACCACAAAATATTGATTCTTTCTTATTTCTCCAATGCTACCAATACAAAGAAATTAGTCTTTAAATACAATTATTACTCTTCCAAATTTTGGAAAGTTCTTGTTTACCTCATTGAAGCCTAAATCCTCTCACAAAAAAAAAATCCATGAAAAAATCTAAAATAAGTAATTTTAAAATAAGTGGGCCTAAAAAATAGGCTCAAACAACTTACTAGAACAAAATTAATGAACTTTTCAAGTCTTGGCTCCTACATCATTCTCCTTCGGTTGAAAAAAATGAACTCTTGCTACTAGATCTAATTAAGCTCTTGCCATTTGTTCCTATCAAGTTTCCTTAGTTCCCATTTTGAGATCCCAATATTAATGCTTTGTTGTAATACTCCCCATTGTATCAAATGATTATCATAACTACCATGTTTAATATTTATTATATTGTACTTCTCATTTTTGTCCCATGTCTTTCTCCTTACTATATCTCTTCTTATCAATTGAGTAACATGCCTATTCAATTCTACATGTTTTGTTGGGCTCCCCTTGTAAGTTGCTTGATTAGGTAGGGCTAGTCTTGAAATTAAATCAATGTGATATTGCATGTCTCTCTTTGGTGCTAAACTATTTAGTAGTTCATCATGTATAACATCAATATATTCTCCCAACAATTTTGTTGTTTCAATTGGTATTGACACAACTTTTATCTCTTCTTTCTTTACCACTAAGGCACAACATAATCATGTCACCTTCATTTCCTTGATAAATTCTCTTGTACACAACATAGCACAAAAATCTGCAAGAATAATAGGTCAATAATAGGAATTACAAAATTCGTTCAAATGTATGTAATAGCATACATTTGAACGAATATTTAAAAAAAAAAAAACTGCAGACATTCGTCAAAATTTTGACGAACATCTTGCGATGAACCATAAAAATTATGACGAACTTGCTATACATGCGACGATATTTTCGTCGCACTTTCGACGATAGTTTCGTCACATGTACAACAATTTCATTGAAGTTTTATAGTTCGTCGCAAGATGTTCGTCAAAATTTTGATGAATGTTTGATGTTATTTAAACGCTTTCGAAGATGCAATTCGCATTGTGTTGTGGTTATTTTTCGTTGCTAGATGGACGAAGTTTGTGTCAATTTTTGAACACTGGTTCCATTTTCCGGCGACAATTGACATGTAAGACCCCACTTTGCATGTGAATAATACAATCTTAATTTTGTTATATACTTATAGATGCTTAGATATATTTCAGGCAATGCATAGTGTGATTTCATGAAAATGTGCTTGTATTTCATTTTGAAATGTTTTATTATCATTTCCATGGAAGTATTAGGCACTTGTAAACTATGAATGTGAACTGGAATTTTAATGAAATGGTTGCACAATTAAATCTCATTTTAGTTACCAAATTAATGTGATATGATTGTTGCTTATGATTTCATTGGTAATGTGCAGGAAAGAAAAGAGGTGCTAATACGAGAACACAGAACCAATGAGAACAAATTGAAAGACACCATTTTGTGCTTATGTACTTGATTTCCTTATTTTGGAGCCGAGGGAAAATAGTTACTATGTTTATTCTTTTGGGTTGAAAGGTTATTTAATTGTGTCATGTGAGATATAAGTTGGGGTTAAGGTTTATGAACCCTTATCCAAGTGTGAAACTCGGATAGAACCTTAAGTGGGACTTTAAAGAGGGTTGTTGGTCAAATTCTTTAGTTGGGATACAAAGATAAACCCCCTAGGGTCTATACCATAGTTGTAGGGGATAGGTGGGCATGCAATATGGTCCCAAGGACATGATTTGACCCTTCAAAAGTCCACTTGAAAGGGTGTGACGAATTTGAGTCTTTGGGAGTTGGGAGAAGTGACTTATCACTTCCCCACCACACTCCCCAAAGTTCATTAATGAACTTGGAAAGAGCATCAAATCTCTCACATGTGTGAAGCCACCTTGTAAGGGTTGTTGGGTAGAGTGCCATAGTACATTCCCCATCTCCCCAAAAGTCTCACACATGTGTGAGAACTTGTGGGGATGTGTGTTGAAAGATCAAATGAGAGAGTGACAAGTGTCTCTCTCTCATTTAGGTGAATTCAAGATGAATGCCTATATACTTGGATGGAAAAGAGGAAATGGTTGTTACCCACTTCTCCTCTTGGAGAACTTGAGTGGAGATGGAGGAAGAATGAGAAAGAAAGGAGTACACCTTTTTGGGGAAGATAGTGAGCAAGACAGCTTGGTTGGAGAGGCAAGAGGGATACAAGAGTTTAACCTCACCTCTAAGGAAAAAAAAAGATAAGTTTTCTCCTCCATTTTTTTTTCATTCATCTTAGATTTATTGTTGTAAAAACAAAATAGTATGTTGTATAGATACTAGTTGAGTATGGTGAGTGAAGAGTCCTTATATAGGCAATGAGATGTGTTATCTTTAACTCTTTGTAAAATCTTGTGAGGACTCCATTTATCATCTTGGAGTTCATAAATTTCTTGCTCGGGGGTATGGCTAGAGTCCACGAGGCTCCATGACGCCATTACGGTAGGGTGGAGCAAGACCTTGTTCAAGAGTTTGTAATTCAATTATTTCCTCAAATGTTGTGGCAATATTTTAAGTCAAAAAAAGAAAGAAAGAAAGATGGGTCTCATATTATTTTGTTTTTATGAAGAAATGAAAGGAGCAAGTCTTTGATATTTTACATGAAAATCGTATTTTTCTCCATCTTATTGTAATATTGCAACTTAAAAGACGAGTTTCATACTTTGTGTGATTAAGTGGAAAGAGCAAGCCTTATTCATTTGTGTGTATTCATTGTATTCCTAAATCTTGTTTGTAATATTGAAAAGTAGTATTTTCTTGTAGAATGAAAGAATGGAAAGAGAAAAATGTAGTTATTATCATATTATTAATTGTATTTTCAAATACTATTGTAATATTGAAAGTGTTCTTTTCTTGTTGAGAGAAGAATAAGAGATGGATTAAATCAATTTTCTACCCTTGGCTTGATATCACCTTAGTCTTAGTATTGTCTTGAAGTAGGCATGAGAGCTATGGGTGGTAATGGACATTTGAGATAGAATTAATTTGTAAAAGTTTTGAAAAGTTTAGATAGATCATCTTGCAACCCTTATTTCCTTATGTAATAAAAAAAAAATTTCATATAAGTTGTCCTTTATGAATATAAATAAATAAAAAAACTCATTTTAAGTTTATACTTATGAATTTATGTGATTCATGTATGTAAATAAATAAATAAATAAAAAAAAGAACTTATATCAACACTAATGATAAAAGAACGTTTCAATTAACATTATGATTTAGAAAGTAAAATTGGTAAGTAGCTAACCAATGTGCAATCAATGAATTAAACAAGAGCGTTGGGACTTAGCCGCTTTAAAGTTTCATAGTTCTAAATAAATAAATACATTGTTACCCCCTTCTTGCAGTATTTATAGGATGGAAATAAAATTACAAGGTTTTGTATAAATGCACATAGATAAACAGAGTTTAAACAATTTTACTTACGATTATGGAGAATGAAACCCTAAAATAAAATAAAAGAAAGTGATAATAATATATATGTATAAAAATATAAAATGAAAATGCATTTCTGTTGATTGCTGCAAACTGTTACTGTAGGAAGGAAGAGAAATAAAAGGAGTTGTAACATGCATTTTTATTACACTTACCATCAGTGTAACGCATCTGTCCTAAGAAAGAAAATAGAATTAGTTGCTTTGATTGCATATACCAAATATATTAGGAGATGTAAAATATTGATCTTATATTAATAGTTCTAGTTGTGTTGAATATGTTATTGGCCTTGCAACTTTATACCTTAACTAAAGCTGGTAGGGACAACTGAAGTTAATTCTTAGGATACACCCAGACTCCCATAGAAGGAATACACAATGTTTTCCCAAAGAGATAAAAGTAAGTAATCACTCAGACATATATACGTTCTTAGCTCAACCAGATATTTATCCTCGTGTAAGTTCAGAATGATACACTAATAAAACAAGGACAAGCATATATATCAATGTAAATAGCAGCGCTAATAGTTACACAAGATTCATAGCTGACTGTGGGTTCTAAAGAAGAGAGCAGAGACATTATAGCTTGCAGTTGACTCAATAAAAGATGCATATTTAAAATGAAGATAAGTAAATTCACAGTGCCTAAGACTGTTCATGTTCCCAAAGGATCCCATCGCATACTCTGGTAAATTCTTGACCCATCAATCGTTGCTCCAACCTGTAAAAAGGTGTCAAAGGAGAGCACAAAATAATGGAAGAAAAATATATATGTAAATCACTCCCTCTGAGTAATTAGCTCTAGCACGCCTGCCACATTTGGTGTAGAGAGCAACGCATGAAACCTATAGAGAGGTCTGATAGAGATAAAATATTGAATCAAACCTATATAAAAAAAAAAGGGTTGTCGCCTTGGTTGGAGCTGCAGCTATCACTAATATAGCTATCATATAAACCATAGCTCTTATTTCTCAAACCAATTTTAGGTTTGCCTAGACTGAATGGTTAAAGGTAAAGAGTCTAAACCAGTCAAATACGAAACACCAGTCTCATGTCCAGCTTCGATTGTAGCATGTCCTATTAGCTGGGGTAGCGTGAGGAGGATTTTAGCGCAGTCTTCAGAGGTTAGTAATAACATGTATTGTCAAATCCACGAATCTGCACCAATGCAAAGACAACAGTTTTAAAACTATTTATTTATGGGTTGATTGAAATCATTGCGTCCTTAATGAAGTATTGTAGTTACAGTCCTTCATTTTTGCATACCTCTGCCAAGATCTCGTGGTCCAAGAAATATGTGTATCACTTGGTTATCTATTACACTTTGCAGCTTCCTACACAGTGAAAACTTGTATCGAATAGAAAAGGGAGATTGGTTCCTAAGTCTCATATCAGATAATTGACTTGTCACTGCAAGCTTTCCTATTTTGGTTAAGTGTACATCGCTTGGGTTTCGAGACTATTACCCACTCCCAAAGTTATATCCTCCAATCATAGTGAGATTCAATCTTTGCTTGATTACTGCCTCTATTTGTTGTAAGTTGCACACCTCTTCTCCCCATTAGTGTTATTCCTTTTCCGGTAATTCTCAGCTCCCGAAAGACTGTGTAGTCTTAGTCATCTTCTAATTTTAAGCTACTATTAGCTGTTCATGAGAATGTGCTGGAAATATCTTCAGTTTATTGTGTTTATTTTGTGTTTGATGTTAAGACTGTGTGGATTAGACAACAGTCATTAATGGGATAGAATAATCTACCAATTCTTCAATTGTCAGTTAGATCTGTATAAACATAAAACATGTTAATATATTGTAAAGATGCCCATCAATATTAATGCACTTACAGAGCACTAATATCAACAGTAGTATTGCGGAAAAATTATGGCTCACGTAGTTACATCAGAATGTTACTTTGATATCATGTGCACGTGCGGTGGGGATTGCCTAAAATCCAAGGAGGATAATTAGTTTAATGTTTGCGTTTAGTTTCTTTTTACTTTACCTCCATTCTTAAGACATCATAGATAAAAGGGATCCTTATAAGTTAAGGACATAAGAAACATTAAATAAATTTTAAAGAAGAAAAAGGTTTATGAAGTAAGCTACGTGGAGTTTAAGTAAGTAAAAGAAAAAGGTAAGTGATTTAGAATTTAGGTATTTTAAAGATAAAGTTAAAGATAAGAGATTTAGAATAGCTTTAGGAAAGTTTGTTTAAATTATTTTCATTTATTAAACCTTAAGTTACAATTTGTCTTGAGTGTAAGTTGAATGTTTTTTAAAAAAAAAGGATAAAATAAATAAATATGAAAAAAGTTACATATATAAATAAAATAGGATATTTAGTATAGGTATTAAATTTAAATATATAAGATGTTATAAAATTGGGATAAGTCAATATGGTTATTTATTAAATAAGATATTGAATTAGAAATAAAATTGACTCATGCAAACTTCTTTATGTTTTTAGGAGAATTTTATATTCATAGTGGAGTTCTTGTATGGATAAATTCTAGTTTATTATGATTAAAGTTTTTGGGAAACTTATTTACTTGGTAAATCTGTATCACAAAGAAAGTCAATGAATTAAGTGTGGAAAGATTAAATGTAGATAGAATGGATTCATCTAATCATAGACCATATGTTTGGGCATGGTGAGGTTGATAGACCACGTTTTAGGATAATAGATAGACTTTCTAACTGACCATCAAATTTCCATGATGAGTAGGTTCAGACAAAAGACCTATGGACAATATCGACAGAGGAATTTTGACTAGATGAAAATTAAACTATTACTTATTCACACATAAATCAACTCAGGGTGATTAGTAAACTTGTTACCAACAAGAGGGTGTTTATGATGGACTCCACTCACTTGCACGCCCTACCTCATTCCCCACTCTTGAGTGATATGCCTTTGATATTACTATATGACCTTCGTCTCTCAGTGCATATATATAGAAAACTATCTTATCTAGCTTGGTTAACATTTCTGGTTGAGTTGGTAAATAAATAATAATAATAATAATAATAATAATAATAATAATAATAATAATAATAGATAAATAGTGGTGTTTTTGTCCATGTGTAAGTTATGGGCATTACATGACAATCTTTGGGTCATGGTTTCGACGTTTAAAAGTTCGTCGAAAAAGCGACGAAAAAAATAGCGATGAAATTTATATGAGTGTTTCGTCAGTATTTCGAGAAACATTTGTAGGAATTTGGAGTCAAATACAGTAGTGTCATCCATTGTGTGAGGTGTGGATTTCATCTCTCATATTGTCGTGATATTTAATAAAGGTATCACAAAAAGTAATCTTTAATTTAAAGTTGAAAAAGATCAAATTTTGATTGTGGTTGTGTATATCGATGCCATAGTTTTTGGACGAAATGAAGCTATGTGTAAGAAGTTTGCAGAAGAGATGCATAATGAGTTTGAGATGTCTATGTTTGGGGAGATGAATTTCTTCCTTGGGCTACAAATCAATCAAACAGATAAAGGAATTTTCATTTCACAATCAAAGTATGTCAAAGAAATGTTGAAGAAGTTTGGAATGGAAGATTCTAAACCGATATGTACTCCTATAGTTACTGGTTGCAAACCGAGCAAGAATGATGAATCTCCTAAGGTTGATCAGAGAAAGTATAGATCAATGATTGGTGGACTGCTATAATAAATTTAAATAATCAACTCTTACTCTTCTCCACTAGTCATTAGGAGTCAACTTGGTACACATTTGTGCAAATGTATGTTATGTTACTTCTTGGTATTCAAATATATTCATTTGGTTAAAGGAATTGAGTTTAGTTGGTAAAAATAATGGATTCACATTTTGGAAACCAAGTTCAATTCCTCGTAAAGACATCTCATCTGGAATTATAAGTTGTGACTTGTTTTTTCACAAAAAAAAGATATTTATTTGAACATTCAAATAAATTTGATGATCATTAAAAAATATTTAGCATTAAGGAGCATTCATATTGAGGAACATCTCAATTGGAGCACTAAAAATATTACATTTGCATCAAAATTCAAATCTAAGTCATGTTGTACACTTGCTTGTTATTTTCCAGCACTAACCCAAGGCAGTAAAGTTGGTCTTTTAAGGGGGTTGACTAAAAATAATTTGACCCTCACAATCCAACAACTTTCCAAAGGTATTTTAAATATTTTCAATCCTTACATGTCAACACGTTGTAAGAATCACAATGAACCAAATCATATAAGTTTGCATTCAACCAAATCAAGGTTGCTCCTTAAGGATACTATTCACGTTATGTGGGATTCATCCTAAACTATGGGATTGATAAGCATAAATTTCTAGGTCTATGCAAAATCCGAGATAGTTAGCACATCAAAGACATTAAGTTTCTATATTATGGCAAGTTCGGGATTGATCCACACAAAGTTCTAGATTTATACAAAATTTGAGATAGAGAACACTTCAAGGACATTAATGTTATATATTGTGGAAATTAATCATGCAAGTCTCTAACATATATATCTCATCATCAATTCAAGATATTAGTACACTTTTTCTTCACATTTAGTTTTCTTAAAATAACATTTATTATGCATTTTCCTTCCCAATTATGCTATTTAGGATAATTGTGTGTTTATTGATGGCATTTGATTAACTAACATAGACAACCCCTTAGAAAAAGTATTTTTCCTTTATGTTTTTATGAACTTATCTAATCTTTCCCCCATAGGTTTGACCTTAAGGTGATACCTTCAATACCTATTAAGTTACAAATATATACTTTCACATATTCTACTAATTTTTGGATCTTATTTAGGTTTTTGTTCTTATTTATTGTTACTTCATTGATATATATTATTTCTATGGTTTATGCTTTATCGTGCGACATTAATTTTACCCACCCTTGGGTACCTCTTTAGGTTTTCACTTTCAAATCTTATATATCACTCATTTTTCTAATTTTTAAATTTGAGAGTGAATTATACTTCCTAATCCTCCTATCTCTCCTAGCCATATTATATTACTTACACCATAATCTACTCAAGATCATAATATTCCTTTGAGGAGTACTCATCTAAACCATGCTATGACTACCCACTCTAGTAATTATAAACTATTTTTGGATGGTCATTTTTATAACCACTTGGATGATCAATAAGATTATGAAGACAAGGAACACTTGACTAAGAAAGATATCCCACTTATTGGAAAAGCACCAATTGATGCATTCACTCAAGTAAAATTAGCTCGTCCATTAGTGAATATTTTTTATAACATTGGAAGGGTGTCCATTTGGCATGTATATTTTATATTATCTTGGCTCTTTATTGAATTCTTTTAAAGGTCTATCCTCATGCCTCTCTTCTTCTAATTCTAACCATGCCTTTACTACTTCCTGAAAAGGGTGAAAAGTGTATAGAGGTGGGTTATCAAAATGGATTGATGAACCACTTAGGGACCTAATTCTCACTCTATTTCTTTAGGAATTGAGATCCACACAAAGAATTGACTTACAACCCTTAGGTGAGTTAACTCAAGGTGTGAATCTATAGATTTCCTTATGACCGAAGGATAGGGGTCAAGTTCACCAAGCACATTTGGGAGAAAGATTAAAAATAAAAAATCAATGCAATCATTCCAAATTAAACTTGAAACAAAAATATTAAATTTAAAATAAGCAGAACCAAAATTAAAATACAGATCTGAGAAGGGAAGAACTATGTTTACCAGTCACCAAAAGTGAGTTTTTGAAGGCTAACTGGGACTCATTCGCCTAGGGGCGAATGGGTCTAGTATCAGGGTTTTTCTGCAACTTTTGGGAGCCTCTGATATAGATCTAAATCTTTCAATTTGTCCAAGTGGTAGTGTCAGAATGTCGGAAATAAATTCTATAGATGAGTTTCCATGAGATGACAACTTCTATGACAAATTTTGTAACTTTTTCAAATTCTTCAAATTTGTTCTTCAAGATTTCTTCCATCTAGATCTACAAACATAAGATGAGAGGGAAAAATTGTTTGTTTTTTGTGAATGGGGGTTTACCTTAGTCAAACCCCATTTTGGTAATCAAACCTTGAAATGAAGAAAATATTGAAAGAGGGAATGAAGAATGAACAAATTACCACTCAACAAGCCCTTGAATAAACCTTGGAATGAAAGTTTGTAACTTGCATGAAATGATTTCGATGGATGTGGATCTTGATACTTGAATCTTACTTGAAATAGTGTTTTGAATGCTTGATTTGATCATGAAACCTACATCACAATGTTAGCTCCAAAAACATGCATGATGCAAGAAGACTTTGATATGACAATTGGATCTTGAATGCCACAATAAAACTATGATAAATATGCCTTTGAATGCTCTTA
The DNA here is from genome assembly GCA_007258455.2 of Sequoia sempervirens. Classification (NCBI taxonomy): domain Eukaryota; kingdom Viridiplantae; phylum Streptophyta; class Pinopsida; order Cupressales; family Cupressaceae; genus Sequoia; species Sequoia sempervirens. The sequence goes on from VDFB02333462.1 coordinate 18,797, forward strand.
AAGTTCTCCAAGATGCTCTTGAATTTCTCTCTTAGATCTTGAAAATTGCTAGGTGAAACATAATGAAATAACCTTATATTTATAGGTATGTATCCTTAATTTCTTTAAATTCAAATTTCATAAGCCGACATTATAAATTTGAAATCATTAAAATACCGCCAAATTTTTTTTTTAAATTTAGGTCCTAAGGTCTAGGGAGGACCCATTCGCCCATGGGCGAATGGGTCCTAGGTCCCCAAACCTAGGATAGACATTGCTCATTATAAAGTGTTATGTTAAGGAATTAATGAATGCTAGGTTTTCCCCTTCAAAAAATGTAATTAAATAGGCTAATCAAAGCCTACTTTGGGTTTTCTTGAATTAAGTAGGCTTTGATTAGTTGAGATATGAATCTGCGAATTTTTTGAATCTTCCTCTGTAAACTTTGTAGCTCAATGATATTCTTGGGCGGAGGCATGCTAACAATAGCATCGATCTTATTTGTGTTGACCTCGATTCCACGATGAGAAACTATAAATCCAAAAAAATTTCTGCTGTCTATGGCGAAGACACACTTAAGAGGATTGAGTCTCATCTTATAGAGTCAAAGCCTCTCAAAAATAAGATGAAGGTTCTTCACTTGATCTTGACGAGTTATATATTTCGCCAAGATGTCATCAACATAATCTTCTAAAATCTTATGAATGAAGTCATGGAAAATCAGGGTCATCACCTATTGGTAAGTAGCTCCCACATTCTTTAATCCAAAGGGCATAACCACATAACAAAAAGTACTCTAAGGGGTAGTAAAGGATGTCTTTTACTGATCTTTCAGATTAATACAAATCTGATTGTAACCCGATAAACCATCCATAAAATACAATAAGACATGGCCAACAGTTGAGTCCATAATCATATCTATATTAGGTAACAAAAAATAATCCTTAAGAGAAGCCTTGTTAAGATCATGAAATTCAATGCATATACAAATACGACCATCAAATTTACTAAAAACAAAAATATTCAAAATCCAAGGGGAGTAATCGATTGGATGGATAAAGCCTACTTTCAAAAACTTCTCTATCTCAGTCTTAACCATCAACACTAGCCTGGGTTGATCTTTCAAATATTTTGCTTAACTGGCTTGGCATTGGGACATAGGAAAATATTGTGAACCACTATAGACTCATCAATTCCAAGCATGTCCTCATATGTCCAAGCAAAGATATCAAGATAAGAATGCAAGAGGTCAAAATGCTCTTTAGCTTCCTTGGAAGAAAGGCACTTTCCAACCTTGATCACTTTTTAAGAAGACTTAGATTCCATAGAGATTTCAGTAGTATCTCCCTTAAGGAGAGAACTATGATCTCCAGGATGCGATATTGGAACATCATCACCAACATTGGATAGAGAGTCTTCCTCATCAACACTCAAGACAAATTCTCCAAAGTATGCATGTTTATGCAAGTGATACAAGAATCGTCTTTTGTGGTGAAAGGGAGGCAAAGGGGAATAGGTGCCTAGGAATTCCTCAAGTGCTTCATCTAAAGAGAAGACATCTAAAGGGAATTTCTCGGCTTGTACCCTATCCTCTATCAATTCAAGATGGACCAAACTCAGTGGTTCGAATGAAATCATATTAAAAATCCACCAAGGTTTTTGCTTAGATTGTTCAATAGAGCACCCCAAACCTAGATAGTGCTTTCATGGCTTAAAATAGATAGGTACTTGGATTCCTTGATTAATGCATCCTAGGCCTTTCTGCCCATAACCATACCAAGAAGCAAGTTGATATACGAAACCATAATGAGTTTGCAAAACTTTGGGAGGTGGTGACTCTACGTAGAGGGCTTCATTCCACCAATGAATGTCAAACACGTCCACAAGAGCACAACTATCTCCTTTACTCGATTCAAAAACATTAACCTCATTTGCAAGAGTGGGGCTACTCCCCTCAGTAAGGGAAGGACTGGCCTCCTAGATAGGATCACAACTCTCCTCCTCAACGGGAGCATTTTCCACTTTTACACCATAGGCATTCAAAAACTCTAGATGAGTGGGACTCGCTTTGTATTTTGCGATGAAGAATCAGAGAATTCCAAGGAGCCTCAATCATCACCAAGGAAAGCATTTGATTCAAAAGAAGAAGTGGGTGAGGAAGTATTAGTATTTTCTATTTTAGGTGGCTCATCTTTAACGACTTTCACTTTGAGTATAACCTCTATAGAGGGTATCACCAAGGAACATGCCATAAAATCAGTAGTTAAAGATGGAATATAGTTCTTAAGAGTGGAGATAACTGAAGCTCGACCAATAGCCACTAACTCACAAAGGTGAACAACTTTTGGGTTGACTTTAACCGTGAGCACCCAATTATTTGCAAAAAACTTTAAGGAACGATGTAAAGTAGAAGTTACAATTCCCATAGCATGAATCTAGGGCCTCCCCAAAAGGATATTGTAAGGTAAAGGGCCAGGCATCACATAAACCAAAGTAGGTAAGGTAACGGGGCATAGCTGAAAAGGTAGTATTATCGTGCCTAGAGCTTGGTGACCAACATTATCAAACCCATGAATGTACAAAGAAGAAGCAGCTAGAGAGGATGAATCAAATTTAATCTTAGGTAGTAGATCAATACCAAAAATGTTGAGAGCCAAACCAGTGTCAACGAGAGTACGCCTAATGCCAATGTTATTAACATTAATTATAATCATCAAAGGGTCTGCTTTCTTCTGCACATCCGGAGGTGAGAGTTCTTGTGGATGGAACGTAATATTTGATGAATCTACATGAATATGAGCTAATAATGCATTAAAATCTGTAGGCCTATTGGAGGAAAGCAAGAGGGTCTTTTGCAAGGCTTCCTAAAGCATTCATGATAAATCGAAGCACTCTGAAGCAAATCCCAAAGTGAGATCTTAGTCGGAGTAACACAAAGTTGCGCTATAAGATCATAATCACCTGGTGCTTTAGTCACAGGTTTAGGTGGTGAAGGAAGACTAGGTTGGGATGGTAGTAAAGAAGTAGGAACTTGAGTAGGTTGAGATGTAGGAACAAAAGGTTGTTGATCTAGATTCTATTTGTTTCTTCTTGTATTATATGTGTTCCCAACAACATTATAAGAAGTAGAGTCCGTAGGCTTTATGAACCTTGAATACAGGTTTGGTGAATCATCTCGATATGAAATCCCATAGATAGAACAATCCTCTCTTGAAGAAGGGCTAGTCGAAGTCATGTAAATGATGGGTTTCTTAGGGCTTGAAGGGGCCATAGAGACCACCACTACATTTACTGACTCCTCAACTTGAAGAGAGGAAGTTTGCTCAGAAGGTTTATGGATAGGGGAAGGTGCTTCTAAGAAATCAACTAGAGTGTCATCCAACATATTGAAATATTCCTTATATAAAGGGTTACCATAGACATGGAAGCATTGTAAAACTAGATCCAACATCCTTCACGCCGGGTTCACTAAAATGTGAGATAGGAGGGATTTTTTGCATGCGGGTCTCTTCATTCCCAAGAGATCACAAAGGAACAAATTGCCCTTATCCACCTTAGCATAAACAAAATGAAGACATTGCAAAGACAATGTACACAAGCTAACTTTCCAAGAAGACTACTTCAGATCCCGAGAGAGTGAAACTTTTATATTTCTGCCTCCAACGGAAGAGCTCTCGGCCAAAGGATGTTAGCATAGATTCAGGATGCTAGCGCGAAACGTTGTCATCCGAATGGTGCAATGGCATCCTAAGCAACAGAAAGGTCAGGAGCTCAGGTGAGCAGAATAAAGTCTCACTTCCTAACTTAGATCTAATGTCTTTCAAATAGAATAATCAAATAGAGAATAGGAACTTTAGGAAAAACATAGAGAAATCATAGAAAACTTACCCTCAATCAGACGTTCAGGTCTTCACTCCAAGCTCCGCTTTGAAACCTAGACACAAAAGAACAAGGGGAAAATGTTGGGTCTGTATAGGGGCCTACCTCAGTTAGACTCCCGTTTTGGTGTTCTCACCTCCACGAACAACTAGATAGAAAGGGAGTGTAATCAAAATGAACAAAGCGTGTGGTGAAAGAAAAACCTGCTTTAGGAGTAGAACCTGCACCACTAAGTAGTAAATGAACAAGTAAGTAGAAAAAAGTGAGGGAGAGAGAGCGTTACCCATGGGACTAGGCCCTCTCCAGAGCACACAGATGAACCATCAAATGCTTGCTTGAGAGTTGTAGCTATTGAAGGGACCTCAGTCTGGTAGAGCTTCACTTGTAGAAGTGTTGCTTGTCAAGAATGGAGAAATATTAAGGAGTGAGGTTGAAGAGAGCTTGAATGAATGACTTGAACCCCAAAAATGAGAGAAAATGAGGGGTTTTGTTGCATGCAAGGGTGGAAAAGAGCCGTTACACCCAAAATACTAACTGCTAAGACACATGTCAAGAGTCAAGATTCGGGATTCCCTATTTCAAATTCAAAAAACTGACAGGATGCTAGTGCACCACGCAAGCGTCTACACGCCATGTAGGCGTCCAAGACACCAATTTTTGGGAAACACGTTGTTAAGCTTCTGTTGCTTCACCACTAGTCCACATGGAGTTGGAATTGTGAAATTTGGACCCATGGGATTTTTTTCATTAATGCCCTTAGGCATCATAAATGCTAGGATAAGTGCAAAAATGTGGAATTTCCCTTAGGTGCAATTCTGCGACATTACACCTTCAACCAAGAGTACTAATTTTTCTTGATATTCTATAATAGGGAGATTGAATCCTCCATTTTTGAGCACCTCATTGTGGTTTTCCCTAGGGGATCTCTTTTTTATTTTTAAAATTTTTAGTTTATTTTTGCGACTGGAGGATGCAATCTCCTCTCCAAAGTAGGCTCCCTAATTTAGCTCCATTACAAAACTAGCTTTATGATATCCTCATGGTATATCAGTTTAAAGTCACATGAACTTGGAAATAGCTTCATCATTCTAGAATGAGTCCAAAATAGGTGTATGTTGTTGGTCCCAGTCTACTAACTGTGGATAAAGCAAGGGTATTTTGTCATTAGTATCAACAAAGCTTATGGATGTTGTAGCTAGGGTAGGAATATCGAATTTATCAAGGCTCCATAGGTTTTCTAGGTTATAATCACTAGAGGCACAAGAATCCCATTCATATTCATTGGAATCTATTTTCATGTGGTAATCTACAGATGTAGGTTCAGTAGTGATGGTATTTATGTTGAGGTTCCGAAACATGTTTTGGATATATAAGTAGTCGTCTAGACATTCAAAATTATCCAATGTCTCAACAATGGTAGAAGGAGCTCCTTCCTCATAAGAGGTGCTTTCAGTGCTTGGGGTAATCATGTCTAATGAACCATATCCTAGTCCAAGATTCTTCTGGTGCCTTTCTATGATAAGTGGTTCTCTTATACCTTGTTCATGTACCTTGTTCATGTAGACCAAGGCCACCTTTTCTAGTGAACCCTATGCTTTTTGCTATCTGATATCCTTTATTGTTTTGATCAATAGGAAGGGGAGGTAGTGGTTTCTCCTACCATTCTTCTTTGTAAATCCATGAATATAGGTCGTCTTTAAACACTTCCTCATCTTGCATGTCTCCCCACTTGGTGAAAATGGTGGGTTTTACTTCCATTGTAACAACTTGAACATGCTTGATCTCTCTCGGTCCTCAATAAGTCTTTGGTGTTGGGGGAAGAATTCCAATGCAAAAGGATTGGTTGAAATGGTATTCTCTACAGCCTTTATCGAGCACTTGGATCTTGAGATTAGATTTTGGTGGCTTAGTTGATGGGGGTGCAGTGGAGGATGAGGTTAATGATGATGGGTTAATATATGAAAAAGAGTGGAAATATATGTCATTGCTAGGTATTTGAGGAATGTTTATGTACTTCTCCAATTTTGTGCATTAATGAAAAGGTTTGGGGTCGGCATATACGGTAACTTCCTTATCATTGTAAAGAAATTTTAAGCACTAATGGAATGTGGAAGGGACTACTTGTAAGGCATGGATCCATGGTCATCCCAAGAGAAGGTTGTATGGTAGCTCAAGATTCAATACTTGACATGTTGTCTCTGCTATTGTTGGTCCTATTTGAACAAGAAGTCTGATTGTTCCTTCTGAATTTATTTCCATATCATCATAAGCCCTTATGGTGATACTTTTATTCTTGTCTATTATGTCATCATAATATCCCAATTTTTTTCCTAATTCTAGGGTACAAATTTTTAAGCCTATAGCGTTATCTATCAGTACTCTCTTGAATCTATGTGGACACAAACTTCTAGATAGACAACTTGATTATGGAATAATCTGTGTAAGGTCTTTATCAGAAAAGACCAAATGATGGGTGGAGGTGATGTTACCAACCATGGCTTGAAACCGATCCACATTAAGGTCTTTAGGGATTAATGTTTCAACAAGGGCTTTATCCAAGATTTATTTATGTGTTGGTGACAACTTCAAAAGCTAAAGGATGGAGATTAAGGTAGGATTTTTCTTTAACTGTTCCACAATGTTGTAGTCATTTGATGGCTTACTTGTGGCTTTTACTTGGGGTGAAGCCCCTTGTATTGTGACTCTCCCTCTTCATGTAGTTACATTACACTCAGGATCTCTACCTAGTATGGTTACAACATTGATGGTATGATCGGCTGGAGATATGTTTCCTATGAGTTCGTCATAGGCGAAGTCGGCTTTACAATAATCTTACCCTTTACCCTTGTCATTTCCCCTAGAATGGTTAAGGATTGGATCCTTGTAGATTTTTAAGTCTTTATTTCCTAGATGATGTTCTATGTCGACTTCTCACTTTTCTATTAAGTCTTGCACAATGTTTTTGAGCCTCATGCAATTGTTGGTGGTATGACCCTTGATCTTGTGAAATTATCATTTTTTGTTCTCATTATACCAATGGGGTTTGAAGTTTGGCTCCTCATAGCTTGTTCTTTCATTAATATTGATGAGGTTTGTTTGGACCAGTTTGCACATAATTACCTCAAGGGTTTCTCCCTATGGAGTGAATTTCCTTCTAGGTTTGTCATATTTCCTTGGTGACCTCCTTTCATTATCTTGTCCTTGATTTTGTTGTTGATTGTTTGGTTGGTTGTTCTGAGGATAATTTAGTTGGTTATTTTGTGCATTGTTTGGAGTATAGCTTTGTTGTGTTGTTTGAACATGATTTTGTGGCACATTGGGAGTTTGTATGTTTTGTAACACTTTAGCATCAACCACTTTGTCATTGGTTATGTTTTTTTTCTTTTCCCATATCTTTGGATTGTTGTTTCAACTAGAAGCTTGATCCTTAAGGTTGTAGAGTTTAATTACTCACCTTGCGATGAGAGTTCTTTCAATGAGAAAACCCTTTTCAATAATCTCCTCAAAGTTACTAGGGCACAACACTGTGAGTTCGTAGTTAATGTCTGTGTATGTTAGAGATGAAGATGTCTATGAGCTATTTCTTAGGAATGGGCCATTTACATTTGTTGGATTTGTGTCTCCATCTCTATAGATACAACGAAAATGATTCCCTTGGACTTTGTTTAATTTTGTAGAGATCAGGGATAGTTATATCCTGCTCTATGTTGTATGAGAAATGGTTGACAAATTTGTCTAACAGCTCATCAAATGTTTTGATACCAGGAGGTAGATGAGAGAACCACTCGATAGCGGCCTCACCAAGACTTCATGGAAAAAGTCTCATTAAGTAGGTATCATTGCACTATAAACTATGCAAGTGACTAAAAATTCTCACACGAGCTCTATTAGATCCCCTCTTCCCCTATATTTGTCAAATTTTGGTATTTCAAAACTCTTGGGAAAAGGTAGCATAGATAATTTTTGATCAAAGGTATATGGACAAATATCTTATAGAGCATAGCTCTTTTTTGGCTTTCCCATTTGGATGTTTGATATTCTTTGGTTGAGGGTTTGTAGTTGCATGCTTATGTCGTTAGTTGGTGCGCTTGCTTGAGGATTTTGTGTATTGTATCTTTATTGTCCTTTGACATTTGTTTGGTTATAAATGGGATGTTGTGTAGGTATGGGACCTTGATGACCATGTCGTGTATAAGGAAAATTGAGTCATTTTTGTGTGATGTAGGTATTTTGAGTTTTTGGTACACCCTAATATTGATTTTGAGGTACCCATTGGTATTGATTGGGTGGAACTCCTTGGTAATGATTGTGTGGAACTCCTTGATATTGATTTTGGGGGATACCATGGTACTACGTTTGAGGTACACCTTGTTGTTGTGAAATAGGAGTTTGAGTTTGGGTTTGTGGAATACCATGATGTTGTGTGAGGTATACCTTGATGTTGTTGATTGTGAGGAGTACCTTGGTAGTGCATTTGTGGTACACTTGGATGTTGTTGATTTTAAGGAATACCTTGGTAGTGTATTTTTGGTACACTTTGTTGTTGTGGACTATAAGGAATACCTTGGTAGTGTGTTTGGGGTACACCTTGCTGTTGTTGTTGAGGAATACCTTGATGATGTGTTTGGGGTATACCTTGATGTTGTGGAACTTGAGGAGTACCTTTGTAATGTGTTTGCGGTACACCTTATTGTTGTGGATTTTGTTGAAGATGACCTTGGTAGTGCATTTGGGGTACACCTTGTTGTTGTGGATTTTTTTGAGAAGTACCTTGGTAGTTCGTTTGGGGTACACCTTGTGGATTTTTTTGAAGAGTACCTTGGTAGTAAGTTTGGGGTACACCTTATTGTTGTGGGACTTGAGGAGTACCTTGGTAGTTTGTTTGGGGCACACCTTGTTGTTGTGGGACTTGAGGATTACCTTGGTAGTTCGCTTGAGGTACACCTTGTTGTTGGGGATTTTGTTGTGATTTCCCTTGTTCATATTGTGCATTATTTGAAGGTTCATAATATGATGTTTGTTGTGGCATGTATTGTCCTTGTGACGAGATGTTACCTTGTTGGTCAATTGGAAGGCTTACCATGTTCTACATAGTGCTATGTTGTGGCATGTTTTGAGTTGAATTTCCTTGATATTGTTTTGCTACCACGACTTGCTCAATTTTTGATGGTTTCCTAAACAATGGGTTATCCATAGGTTGTGGTTTAGATTGATTGTTGTTTTGTGAGAAAAAGGGTGGTATGTTGGGATCCACCATTGGTTTTGGTATTTGTATTACCACTGTTTGATCTCCTAATGGAATGAGATTAGGATCCTTAATAATGTCCACATTAAAGTCTATGGGTAGTTTGGCACCTCTTTGTGTGAGTGTAAGGAAATATGAGTTTGTGTTCTTCCCAAGCATTTTGTCCATAAGTTTCTACATCTTAGGATCTTGGGAGTTCTCTAAGAGTTTTTCATCTATAATTTCCTCATCACTATCATATTCTTCTATGATGACACTAGGAGGTTGGTCTTTTCTAAAAATCATGTTTTGATGTTCAAGTAATATTTCCTCATCACTAGGTGGTTGATTTTGTGTAGCTTTAAATGTGGGTTCTCTTTCAAGAGTTGAAAGGTCATTTGGATTGTAATCCCATGATTGAGGTTACTCCATAGTGGTTTTTGTCTTGAGTGCACTAGAACTACTCTTGTGGGCTTCCATTCTTTTCTTGTGTTAAGATCTCGTTGTTGTCATAAACAAGTTCAAGACTTTGGTGAATTTTGTGATCACTAATTATGAAATGGGATGTTTTTTTTTTGGGATTTTTTGTTAAAATTACGTATGAAGATGATGTGTGAAAACCTTTTAGTCAAAGGTGTTGATGGTTTGCTATGGGTTGTATGTTTGATTCTCAAGTCCCCAAAGTATGAGTGATTTTGGTAGATGTTTTGATATGATGCTAATTTTAGGACACAAAGTGTACAATACTTGGACTGATATTTTGCTTTATTTTTAAAGGATATGTTGATACTCTACTTGAACTAGCCTTGATGTTGCAAGCAAAGGTTGATGTTTAATATTCTAGAAAATGAGAGCAAGAGGATACTCCAAGTTGTTGTGTTTGATTTGTTTCTTAAAACTAGTTTGATGTTTTGATTTGCTAATGGATATGGAAAGATGTTGATATAACTTGTTGGAAGTCTGATTGTTTGTGTTTCAAAGGATGATGGATTAACCAGTTTTGGACCAATTTTGATATGCACTAGAATTTAGGACAAATTTGGTTTCTATTTAGGATAGTAGCGACAATTTTTAGGGAAGTAGCGATTGATTTTTTAGAATGATTGCAACAACTTTGAGCAATAGCAGTCTCTGTTTCAATTTGTGATTGGTAAACAAAGAGGGAAATAGTGTCAATTTTGACAGAAGCATTAAAAATTTAGAAAACTATGAAAAATCCTCTAAGACAGTAGCAGCCAAATTTTGGACAGTAACTGCCATGCAACAGTGCCACCAATAGTGGTTATCTCAACAATAGTGAGCAAGTTTGGGTCAACTATGTTACAATTTTTGGACAGTAGTGACAATGTTGTTAGAATGATTGTGGTTTTGTTTAGGACGATTTTGGTAAATGTGTCAATAGCGATCTTTGTATATTATGTGACTAGTAAAAAGAGAGGACAATAGCAACAATTTTGGACAAAAGTGGTCAAAATTTAGTACAACAACAACAATAATCTGGAACAAAAGCGGTAGGAATGTCAATAGTGGCTCTGTTTCTGAATTTTCTAGTTTCTTTGACAACAATTTGTTGGATAAGTTTGCAATTTTGAGATGCTTGTTTGATTTGATGTTTTTGAAAATTATGTCTGATATTCAGCAAGTGATGAAGCACATCAAAAAAAGCGTGTAAATTGATCGTATGTTTCAATGATAAGAGGCCAAAATCAACCCAAGTTTAATCGTAAAAACATTGAAAACATTTCAAGCAATATTATCCCTAAGGTCAAATTGGCCAATGGAAACACTTTTAGGCCCACAACTTGGAAGCTCCTTTGAAGTAAGGGTAGGGACACCCAAAGGGATGCATACACTTAAGTATTTTGAGAGTGGACAAATAGGGACCTCCTGGAATGGAAGGATAACCCAAATCACCCTTTCCTCGGAAAGCTACAAGTAGCTTATGCTCAGCTAGGGATTTCTGTCTCAAATCAAGGGAGTTCATATGGTGAGTAAAGTATCTCCAGGATACGATGCACATCCCTTGCACTGAACTGTGTCGCCAAGTAGAATATCTCAATCAATAAGGTGGGTGCAAACTACTATAAAGCTTTTAGTCACTATTGAAGGGACTTACAACTTGCAAGTGCACACTAAACCACTAAGGCTTTAACCACTCATATTAGGGGCACTTATATGTAAAGGTACCTCCCCATTATGAATGAAACTATTTGACAAAGGCTAACCCCAATTAAATATTGGCTTTCACCGAAATAATTTATATGGTGGCTTGAGGAAAATTCTGCTTTAGGTCGCCTTCAAGTTCTCCTTTTGGGATGTGTCTCTTAGGCAGGCTCGATCTAAAGGTAATGATGAAAAAAATAATTGCAAAACCCAAAGTGATTTTCGTCACCTAGGATCGTCCAAAGATGCAAGGGGAGAGGATACACACTTGGTTTTCCAAACATGGTGAACATGGTAGATAATTTATAGTAGTTTCATTTTAAGCCCCAAAAGTGAGTGTGTAAAGATAGCAATTCATTTTTTAGATGCACCAACTTCAAAATGTTTGAGACTTCAAGCAAGAAATGCCATTGCAATAAAAAAAGATGATTTGCTCATTTTTATAGCACCAATTTGAAACATGAATGATTTGTAACCACATCGTAATGCACCAAAGTAAACATCTCAAGTTGTTTTCATTTTTATTGCACCAAATTGAAAAATGAGTTCATTTTAATAACACCAAAATGAGATGTGAAATTTGATTGTTCGATTTTAGGTGCACCAAAATGAAATGTGAGATTTGATTGTTCCATTTTAGGGGCATCGAAACAAAATGTGAGATTTTGATTGTTTAATTTTAAGAGGACCAAAATGAAATGAGATATTTGATTGTTTGATTTTAGGATCATTGAAACAAAATGTGAGATTTGATTATTCAGTTTTAAGAGCACCAATACAAAATGTTTTAACTAAATAGAATGCTTCAAAAATTGAAAAGGCCTTGGACTGTTCGTCAATTCTGCAAGAAAAATGTTAGTTGTTCTCATGAAAAATGCACCATAATCCTACAAGGGTTTCACCAACAATGTTAGAAAACCTCATAATCATAGCAAGCAATCAATTGTTAGGGTTAGGAAAATAAAAAAATCCAAATAACCTGTGCAGATTGAAGCAGAATAAAAAGAAAAATAGTAGTGGATCTGTTGGGAAAATTATATCACAACCTTGCAATTATATAAAGGTTATTGTTGATATATATATATATCCTGTAAGGAAGCTAAGGTAGCAAAACAACTCCTACACTAATCTTGAGAGGAGAATAATGAATTTTTTTTACAGATCTTTAATAGTTACAAAAAATTAAACAAAAATAAACACAAATATCATGCATACCACAACACAGTGATTTATGTGGGGAAAACCCTTTTGGAGAAAAACCCCATACTCCAAATCACCCAATATATTATTCAACAATCACAAATATTATAATATACTTGCAGAGCGAGCTTCTCATAGGAGTATCACCACCAGAGATCAAGAGACAAGACAACCACTATTAGACTCTCATAATACATCACTATCTCTCTACTGCATCCGTAATACAATTCCCTCATAAAATAGGGTCACATTCTAGGGCAAGAAAGGCCAAAAAAAATCCACCATTAGATCTAAAACCTAATAATGAACTGTCCAAACTTACAATATATCATTATTTAATGTATTTCGGCCATTTTAGAAGTTTCTTGAAAAATTTAACACGCTCATATTTGACTCCTATCAATGCTGCCATATATATATATATATATATATATATATATATATATATATATATATATATATATATATATATATACATCCTATTAACAATAAACTGTATATAATTACAAGGTTGAGACACATTTTCCCAACATATCCTAGTTATATCGATAGGTGTAATATACAATGGTAGCAAGGAGGAGGAGTGGGATGTGTGTAATGATTTTTTTGTTAACTTTTTTAGGAAACTCCTAAAATGACCGACTATAAATGATACATTGTAAATCTAGACCATTAATTATTAGGTTTTAGATCTAATGGTGGATATTTTGTTGGCCTGTCTTACCCTAGAAAGTAACCCTATTTTATGAGGGCATTGTACTATGATTGTAGACAGTGATGTATTCTGAGAGTTTGATAGCAGTCGTGTTGTCTCTGGATCTCTGGTGATGATACTCTGTGAGAAGCTTGCTCTGCAAGTATATTGTAATCTTTATGATTTCTAATAATATATTGATGGATTTTGGAGTGTGGGGTTTTTCTCCCAAAAGGGTTTTCTATGTAACATGTAGTGGTATGCATGATATTTATGTTTATTTCTATTTAAGTTTCTATAATTGTTAAAGATTTGTAAAGTTTTGCATTATTCTCCTCTCAAGATTAGTGTAGGAAGTTGTTCCACTACCTTAGCTTCCTTTCAAGTGGTACCAGAGCCTGATCACCTTTGGTTTCCGTTGACATATTTTATGCCACCCTTGGATGCACATCATTTATATCCGATAAGAAAAATTCCCTGTGTGCATCCTTTCAAAACCCATGATTATTTTTGATGAATTTGGGTCTTTGAGGTTTTGAAACTCCTCAATTATGTCTGATTAGGGTTTTGAATTGCATGTAGGGTGTAAACCCTCCTAAAACCCTAGTGCTTTTGCCTTGTCACTTTTTTTTTTGTTCACTCATTGAACTTTTGCGCCTAGTTATTCTTGCATCCCTAAGTTAAAAGTGTTAATGTCCCCATTCTTTGTTTTACCTAGGCGACCCCTTCTTTATGAACAACTTTGAAGCATGTGCTAATTACCACCACTTAAGTATTTGTATCACCCATCGCTGAAACCTTAACGTTCATCGGCTTCATCTTCGCAATTAGTGATGAACTCATTTCCTTTGCATCACTTTTCGCTATAATATTTTGGCCTTTGTATTTCACTACCATGATGCACAATGGCTTGCATCTCCCTTGCATAACTCATGTCCTTTGCATCACTGAAGTCCTTTTACTTGCTTCACCTTTTTCGCGATGTGCGATGACCTTTGTTGTTCTTTCGCATCACGTCGTTCCTTCACATCGTGAAAAACCTTTCACCGCTCAATTCATTTGGGAAATGAGAAACTAGAAGTAAAATAACTATGGGTTATGATTGTGCCATATGTCAAAATCTTGTTCCCGCATCACCTATCGCCAAAGACCTTTTCATTTCAGATAAATTTCCATGATGCATGATGAATGGTGGTGAGATTTTGTTTTCTTTGCATCCCTAGAGTATGAGTGGAACTTTGAAGTGTTATTACAACAAGCGATGAGCGATGGGAAAATATTATGGTGAATATTCATTTCATCAGAGCTACTCTACGTATCACATCTTCACTTTTTTTTTGTGGGTGCCTTTCCACAATAAGTGATGAGGGGCTGAGATTAAACAACGAACATCCAATGGCTGAGGTGGCATCATGCCCTTGCTTCACATCGTTGTTGTGAAGTAAGGAGGTGGAGTGGTTTGAACGATGCGTGATGGGAAAAAAATGAGGGTTATGTTGTTCCTTGGTGCATCATTGTTTCATGTTGAAAGGCTCAAGTCAAATGCGCAATGTGTGATGAATGACTGTGATTTGAATGTGGAGATCAACGATGATGTTTTAAACTTGACCGATGTTCAATTTCAACCATCCATCTCCAATCTAACGACCAACATTCATACAAAAATGGTCAATTGCTCCCATTCACGGTAGATTTGTAGAATTGATGTCTCAGTGACATTCCTAGCTACTAGATCAAGTTTGATCAACTATGGCCCAATTTTTTATGCCTTTTCAATGTTGCTTTTCATAATTAGATGACACCATTACTCTTTGATGTGTTATAGATGCCACATCTCTCTTGTCAGGGTATGTTGGTTTGATATTTTTTTACGGATTTCATGGGTCCCCATCCCTGCATTCATTTAAGTCATCATTCTGGGGCTTACTCGAGTTGTTAGAGCCTTTATGGCTAGTTATGTTGATTTGTAATGGGAGAAATTCAGATCATTTTTAATCTGATCGAATTCATCTTCTTGTAAACCCTAGTTAGGTTAGGGTTAGGGTTTTGAATTCAAACCTTAGTTATGCCTAAACTATAAAGGCAATGTTTGTATCTTTTTTAAGGATTCTTCCTTTGGCTCCTCTAGGGTTTTTCTTTTGTAGATACTACATTTTTTTTGCATTCTTCCATTGTAAGGATTTCTTCTAAGCTTTATGTTAATAAAATTCAACTATTATCACTATCATTCCTTGCATGTTTGAGTAAAATCCACTTACCTTCATGTTTGAATGTGTTTTAGTTGTTTATTGATGCATTATGCTATTTAGAGGTAGGAAGAAACATGTTTCTATCTTGGTGCATCATCTCCCTTTCATTTTCATGTTCTCATTCTATCTCTTTTCCTCTGAGATTTGTTAAATTAGAAGTAGTGATAGGTTTCATGTGTTAGGTAAGACCAACACATTTGCACTTAGTTTAGAAGAGGAATTCGGCCTTCTCTGAAGATTCAACCTCACTCGTGCAAGGTCCCACAACCTTGAAGTTGTTTCCATTGTGTCATTAGAACACAAGAATCTTGTTCAATAGGGTGAAATTTTATGTGACAATAGTTTTTGGCATGCCATATGGGACACAAGAATAAATTTCATTTCATTTTGATTGAGAGAATGGTGTTGCTCTCAACATTCCAGCCTTGAAGAGGCTCTTAACAAGTACCTGACAACTCTGCAATCAAGGGAGGACTCTATATACGAATTGGTGACCCTGCTACTACTTAGAATTCTTGGTTCAAGATCAAACCTGCAAACTCATGCCAAGAATTCAAACAAGAGTGTCTTCTAGAGGTAATTTCTAGTATACTTAGCTCTCTTTTTCCACTTCTAGAAGATGATATAGGAGTATAAATCCTTCTCCTAGAGCCCTATCTACACCACCTGTGGGTAGATTATTTCAAGATAGAACCCCTTTTGTCCATACAAATAGGAATTTATTCCATATGGATTTACCTAGAAATCAACCTTTTATATCTTTTACTGGTGGCAACCCCTTAATTTTAGCCCAAAAAGATGATATACCAGTCAATTCCCTCAAGAGTATTCCCCATTTTACTGGTGAAACATCTACAACTCCACCAGAGCACATTATAGATGTGGCAAACATATGCTAGTACATGATGTAACAAACGACAATGTGGCTGTTAGATTACTTTTCATTTCACTGAAAGGTAAAGCATTATAGTGGTATAGGGGACTGCCTCCCAACTCCATTCACAACTGGGATGAATTAGGGGAGAAGTTATGCAAGCATTTTGAAGATAAAAGTGACCATTTTTCCTTGGTAGGACAGCTTATCACAATCAAAAGAGCACCTCTTGAATTCATGAGTGATTTCAACTACAGATTTTAGAAGACTTGGGATAGAATCCCTGCTTTGGTCAAACCTTCTCCTGAGAATGCTTCCCTATACTTCTTGAGAGCTCTTAACGGTGATATAGTTGTTATGATTCAATCAATGGGTGGTTCTACCTTACTAGATGCATATGATGTTGCCATAAGATCAGGAAATTATTTAATTTAGGCTAGGAAGATAGCTCCTAGGCCACCAATGCCTTTATTTCCAGAGCTTCCTTCACAGCCAGCAATGGATCCTATTACAATGGTTTCTACAAGCCAACCTTCTACTTCTTCTACACTCCTAGAAGATTTGCAAACCTTGCTCTAAAGTATGAATAATGAGCTAGTGTCAATAAAGAGGTAGCAAGCTCAAAACAATAGGCCTTATCAACCTCAAAATCAAAGTTATCAAAAAAATAGGCCACCTTATCAAGGAAAAAATCAGTGGAATCATACTAAGCCTTTAAATAACATGCACACAACTACTACCAACACTCCTAAGGCTTTCATCCTAGTGAAAAATAATCTAGCACAAGAGCAGGAGTGGTGTTACCCTTGTGAGCAAGCTCATAATCAAAATGCTTGTCAAAATGGAGAGTTTGTGCAAACTTTGGTAGCTCAAAATGAATCCTCTACTTTAGAGTAGCAGATTAACACAAGCCAAATAGCTACTAGTAATCAAAATCATGCATGAGAAGACTCCTCATTTGTCATTTTTGGCTAAGAGGATTTATGTGGTGTAAATCAAGCAGATGTTGATGCAATAACCCAAAATACAATATCAAAGAAAAGAGCAATGGAGGGTGGTAAATCTTCCATGGTTGGGAAAGCATCAGTCTCTCAACAACCTCAAACATTTGAAAATATTGGACCAATAGGTATAACAACAAAGGTTCCACAATCAAATCATCCTATTAATAGGCCTAAACAAGTGGTGGAGCAGCCTAAGATCACACAAACAATGAGAATAGACCCTGTTACAAAGGTTCCTTCTAAAGCTAGTCAACTTCCTTTCAACATAGTGGAGAAAATGAAGAAATACAATCTGAATGTTACTATCTGGGAGGGTCTATCTATCACATCACAAAGGGATTTGCTACAACAAGCTTTAAAGGAAATAAACAAATGGATGATGTACAAGAAAAAGATCAGACTACTACATCAAGCAACCTGGTGCAACACAAAGAAGAAGGGAATTCAAGAAAAACAAGTAAGCCACCTCCTTCTATCTTTCTCTAATTATTGGAAATCATATAGTGCATAATTGTATGATAGATTCAGGGGCAAGTAGTTTAGTCATGCCTAAGGGAATTGTTGACATGCTTGGTATCAAGAATGAACCGGTGGCTAGAAAAGTTTTATAATTGGATGGCACTATTGTCAATACAATGGGAGTAATTAAGCAATTAAAATTGTCCTTGCATGCATGTCCCAAATGTGATGTGTTGCAAGAAATTTCAGTCATACACCTCCCTACTCATTTTTCCATTTGCTTATCTAGAGATTTCACTGCTAAGATAGGTGGGTACTTGTCTGCTGATTGGTCTCACATGCTATTTATAACTAGATATGGCACTAAAGCAACCATAAAATTTGAGCTCATAGAAAAGAATCATCTGGAACCTTACACTCCTAGTCCAATAAACATGAACTGTATATTGTATGATCAAAAGGAAGAGTGTTATGTTCATGAGCTTGCAAATCCTATAGAGGAGGTTCCTGATTGTTTGTTGGATGAATGAGGAAATGCTTTACAATTTGACCCATTAACTATTGTTGAAATGGAGTAGAATGGTCTTGGCACTTATTGTATTCATGAGGAAAATGCTACTATCCCCAATCTCATAAAAACTCAAGAAGATCTAGGGGGATTATGGAAGATGTTTTTTGATGGTTCTAGAAATAGGAATGGTGTTGGTGCTGGTGTAATGCTAGTATCTCTGAGCAAGGAAAAATATTAGTTCTCTTTCAAGATTTAATTTAGTTGCATCAAGAATGTGGCTGAGTATGAAGCACTCATCCAAGGTCTCTAGCTTGCACAAAAAAGGAACATCAAAATGTTACAAGTTTTTGGTGATAGTGACTTAGTTTTCCATCAAGTTAGAAATCAAAGTTCAACCAAGAACAATCTTCTCAAATCCTACAAGCATAGGGTTTGGGGTCTAATTAAGGACTTAGAAGGTTTTAACATCCAAACAACTCTAAGAAATTAGAATAAACACGCTGATAGACTTGCAATAGTTGGTGCTCAATTTGACATACCAACACATATTGCAAGTAAAAAGGAGCAACATATTAGACTTGTGGTGAGGCCTGTTGTTCTAGATAATCAAGATCATGAGCAAGTCTTCAACAGTGACCAATAGCTAGTAAATTTTTTGCAAGAGGATGCAAAAGTTTCTAAAAGAAATCAATCCAAGCTGCAAAATCAGTATGGTGATCAGATTGTGTAGCTGAGTAGCAACAAGCTACCAAATGGTCTTATCACCCTTAATAGCATTTTCAACCCTGATGACCAGTTAAAGCAGAAAAGGATGAAATTAGCTTCAAAGAAGGGTGACTTCAATCCAATAGAAATTTTAGAGGGCAAGTCTCTAAACTTGGGAAAGGTATGCTCTATTGTTGAACATGATGTTTTCGTAGATCTTTGCAATAGACACAATGGTGTAGTTGCTTGGAATTATGAAGAACTAAAGGGTTTTGACCTAGGCCTTTCCCAACATACCATTAAATTAACTCCAGATGCCAAACTTTTAAGGAAAAAACAAAGGCCTATAAATCCTAAGATTGAGCCTTTGATGAGAAAGGAGTTGGCCAAATTGATTGAGGCTAGAATAATTTTCCCATCAAGCATTCTTCATGGGTTGAAAATCTTGTGCCTGTAAGAAAAAAGAATGGGGAGCTAAGACTTTATGTAGATTTTAGGGATCTAAAAAGAGCCTCCCTAAAAGATCATTATCCCCTTCCCTCCATGGAGCAAATTTTACAAAGAGTCAGTGAGTCAGAAAGGTTTTCTTTCTTGGATGGTTACTTAGGCTACAACAAAATTCTAGTCTAAGAATATGATTAGCATAAGATAGCATTTACTACAATGTGGGGCACCTATTCTTATTATAAAATGCCTTTTGGTTTAACCAATGCAGGTGCCACTTTTCAGAGAGCCATGGATATGGAATTTCAAGGTATGTTTAGATAGTTTGTTTTGGTCTACTTGGATGATATCACAGTGTTTTCAAAGCATGCAAAATACCATTTTAGTCACTTTGAGCAAGTATTTCAAAAATGTAGGGAATATGGTATTTTCCTTAAATCCAAATAAATTTGTCTTCACTACTAATCAAGGAAAGCTTCTTGGGCACATTTTTTCAAAGGATGGCTTGGTCATTGATCCTACAAGAGTAAAATACATCTTGGCCATCCCACTTCCCAGCCACAATTAAGGATTACAAAGTTTCCTGGGCACAATTAACTTTGTGAGGATGTTCATTCCAAATCTTGTTGCTTTGGTAAAGCCTCTTCTATGCTTAAGAAAAATATGGTCTTTAAGTGGACCAAAGAAGGTAAATATAGTTTTGAGGCTATCAAACAAGAAATTTCTCAAGCTCCTACCCTTGTCAATCCAAACTATGACAAGGATTTTATTATTTACACCTTTGGAGGTGAATAAATTATATCAGCTGTACTAACCTAGCTAAATAAATTTTTTTTGGAGCATCCCATTGCTTTCTTTAGTGAAGGGCTCAAAGATTATGAGGTCAGGTATAGCCATGTTGAAAATCAAGCTATTGTTGTTAGAGCATTGAAAAAATATAGAAATATGTTATCTAATAATAGGATACAACTAATGGTGCCCCATGCCAACATTAAAGAGTTCCTATTAAGCAAATATATCAATGAAAAAAGGGCTGGATGGATCACCAAGGCAATGGAGTATGATGTTCATGAAATCAAAATCACCAAGCTAGTGAGAGGAAAAGGGTTGTGTGAACAACTTGTCTCAACATTTGTGACCCCTACAGAGGATTCCCTTATGCTATAGGAACAAAAATTACCAAATGCAAACATACAAGGTAGCTAGGTGCATGATATGACTACCATTTTACAAGAGGGTAGATATCCTTTGGGTCTAGATAGGACCAAAAGAAGACATTACAAATTATAGTCTATTCCCTATGCTATAGTGGATGGAATACTCTTCAAAAAGGATTTCAATGGAGTCCTATTAAGATGCATAAAGGTAGATCAGATCAACATAATGCTAATTGAATTTCATAATGGCTCTTCAGGTGGTCATTTCTCTACAAGGACTACTGTTGCAAAGATTATGAGGGCTAGTTATTATTGGCCAAATTTTTTCAATGACACTCACAAATGGGTGAGATATTATAAAAAGTGTGCTTTCTTTTCTAGAAAGCAAAGGTTGGATTCCCTCCCTCTTCACCCCATCCAAGTTGATTAGCCATTTACATAATGGGGTTTGAATTTTATTAGCATGATAAATACACCATCAAGTGTTGGTCATAAGTGGATTTTAACAGCCACATATTACTTTACCAGGTAGAAAGAGGCAGTTGCCTTGAAGGATGCCACTGATGCTTTAGTTTAGAATTCCTTGATGGAATTGTTACAAGATTTGGCACTCCTTCCACCATTATTTCAGATAATGCCAAGGTGTTTATTAGTGCTCAAATCCTTGATTGGGCAATGAAGCATGACATTTACTTGAAGACTTCATCTAATTATTATCCTTAGGGTAATGGTTTGGCCGAGTCTTCAAATAAAAATCTCATCAGAATTATCAAAAGGACCATTGAGGACAACCAAAGGGTCTGACATAGCAGGTTGAAGACAACCCTTTGGGTTGATAGAATTACTTGTAAAAGAGCGATTGACAATTCTCCTTTCATGCTAGTTTATGGAAGGGAAGCAAGGTTACCATTATCATTGGAGTTTCCTTCCCTTGAGTTGGCACATCAGTTGGAGTTAGAAGAAAATGATGCTATGACAATAAGGTTGGCTAAGCTCTTGGAACTAGAGGAGACAAGGAACAAATCTATGCAAGTAATAGAAACACATCAGGAACAAGTCAAAATAAATTTTGACAAAAAAGTGATTCATAGAGTGTTCCAAGAGGGAGATATAGTGCTAAAAAGGGATGCAGACATAGCTAAAGTTGGAAGACATTCCAATTTTGATACCATTTGGAGTGGTCCACATGTCATCACTAGTTGCAAGGAGGCCAATGCATTCCACTTTTTAGGTTGGATGGTGAAACTCTCTTGATCTCAGTAAATGGGATTCATCTCAAACCTTATTTCTGATAAATTTTGAGTTTTTCATGTATATATTGTAAATTTTTATTTTCCATAAGTTCTTTTGCACACCTTGCATTCTCCTTAAGGGAATGCATGTTCTATTTTTCCTTCATTAATAAGTGCAGGCTTGCACATGGTTTTGTTTTTTTCTCTTGGGAGGCCTAGTTTTTTTGACCCCCTTCATGAGTCATGACTATGTGCCCAATGGACAGATAAAGCCCTTGGATTGTATGATTAGCAGGAAATCATCCCACAGAAATTGCCAAAATATTGACATATTTTATGCCACCCATGGATGCACATCATTTATATCTTATCAGAGAGATTCCATGTGTGCATCCTCTTGAAACCCATGATTATTTTTAATGAATCTGGATCTTTGAGGTTTTGAAACTCCTCAATTGTGTCTAATTAGGGTTCTGAATTGCATGTAGGGTTTAAAACCTCCTTAAACCCTAGTGCTTTTTCCTTGTCACTTTTTTTTCTTTTCGCTCATTGATCTTTTGTGCCTAGCTAGTCTTGCATCCCTAAGTTACAAGTGTTAATGTCCCCATTCTCCATTTTACCTAGGTGACCCCTTCTTTATGAACAAATTTTAAGCACGTGCTAATTATTGCAACTTAAGTCTTTGTACCACCCACCGTTGAAACCTCAACGTTCATCGGCTTCATTTTCATGATGAGTGATGAATTCATTTCCTTTGCATTGCTTGTTGCTATAATATTTTGGCCTTTGTATTTCACTTTCATGACACGTAATGGCCTACATCTCCCTTGCATCACTCCCATCCTTTGCTTCGCTAAAGTCCTTTTACTCGCTTCACCTTTTCTACAACATGTGATGTCCTTTGTTGTTCTTTCGAATCATGTCGGTCCTTCACATCGCGGAAAAACCTTTCACCGCTCAATTCATTTGAGTGATGAGTGAAAGGAAGTAAAATAACTATGGGTTATGATTGTGCCAAATGTCAACATCGTGTGCCCACATCACCTATCACCAAAGAAATTTTCATTTCAAATAAACTTCTGCGATGCACAATGAACGATGGCGGGCTTCTATTTTCTTTGCATCACTGGAGTATGAGTGGAACTTTGAAGTGTTACAATGACAAGCGATGAGTGATGGGTGAATATTCCTTCCATCAAAGCTACTCTACACATCGTGTCTTTATATTTTGTTGACGGGCGCCTTTCCATGATGAACGATGAGGGGCTAAGATTAAACAATGAACATCCAACAACTAAGGTGGTATCATTCCCTTGCTTCACATCATTGTTGTGAAGCAAGGCAGTGAAGTGGTTTGCACGATGTGTGATGGGAAAAAATGAGGGTTATGTTGTTCCTTGGTTCCTTGTTTCATGTTAAAAGGATCATGTCAAATGTGTGATGCCCAACAAATGACCCTAATTTGAAGGTGGAGATCAATGATGATGTCTTAAACTTGATTGATGTTCGATCTTAGTCGTCCATCTCCAATCCAATGGTCAACATTCAAATAAAAATAATCAATTGCTCTTGTTTGTGGTAGATTTGTAGAATTGATGTCTTAGTGGCATTCCCACCTACCAGATCAAATTTGATTGACTATGGTCCAATTTCTTACGCCTTTTCAATGCTAATTTTTGGAATTCGATGATGCCATTACTCTCTAATGTGTTGTAGAGGCCACATCTCTCCTGTCAGGGTATGTTGGTCTGATAGTTTGCTATGGATTTCATGGGTCCCCATCCTTGCATTCATGTGAGTCATCACTCTAGGGCTTGTTTGAGTTGTTAGAGCCTTTATGGCTAGTTATGTTGCTCTATAATGGGAGCAATTTGGATCATTTTTAATTTGATTGAATTCATCTTCCTGTAAACCCTAGTTAGGTTAGGGTTAGGGTTTTGAATTCAAACCTCAGTTATGCCTAAACTATAAAGGAAATGTTTGTATCTTTTTTAAGGATTCTTCCTCTGGCTCCTCTAGGGTTTTTATTTTTCATATACTACATTTTTTTTGCATTCTACCATTGTAAGGATTGCTTCTAAGCTTTATGTTAATAAAATTCAACTATTATCATTGTCATTCCTTGCATGTTTGAGTAAAATCCACTTACCTTCATTTTTTAATGTGTTTTAGTTTTTTATTGATGTATTATGTTGTTTAGAGGCAAGAAGAAACATATTTATATCTTGGTGCATCATCTCCCCTTCATTTTTATGTTCTCCTTCTATCCCTTTTCGTCTAAGATTTGTTAGATTAGAAGTAGTGATAGGTTTCATGTGCTAGATTAGACCAACACATTTGAACTTAGTTTAGAAGAGGAAGTCGGCATTCTCTAGAGATTCAACCTCACTCACACAAGGTAACACAACCTTGAGGTTGTTTCCATTGTGTCATTAGAACACTGAACTCTTGTTCCATAGGGTGCAGTTTTATGTAGCAATAGTTTCAATTGTGGGTTGTTGGGTTTTTTGGACTAATCCAGGTTAGAGTCAGAGCTCATGCAGAAGATACTTTGTGATCTTGTTGCAAGAATTTTCAAATGGAAAGTTCATCAAGGAGAATAGAGGTGGATAAATTTTCTAGAAATAATTTTGAAATGTGGAAGCTAAAGATGGAAGATCTGTTGATAGATCAAGATCTATGGGATGCTGTTGATGAGAATGTTTCAAGGCCTACAGATCCTACTCAGGTTTATCAAAATTATGTTATGGACCTTAAAGCCAAGGGTCTAATCAGACTGTGTTTGGTAGACTCAATTAATGTCCATGAGGAGACCTCTACACAAAAATTATGAAAGAAGCTTGGTGAGATGTATCATGCCAAATATTTAGTGAACAAGATTTTCTTGAGGAAGAAGTTGTATTCCTTGAGAATGGAAGAGAGTGGATGAATCACAGACCACCTGGAATCATTCAAAATGTTGATGGCTCAATTGGAATAAGCTAGTGTCAAAATGGATGAGGAGGAGAAATTTCAGATCTTGCTTTGTTCTTTGCTCGATTTGTGGGATTCTCTTGTCATGGCTATTGGGAGTAATTTTGTTATTTTGAAGATTGAAGACATGGTAGGTTATTTTCTTTCTAAAGAGATGAGGAGGAAGGTATCCATCACTACCAAGGAGGCCCTAAATGTTTGTGGAAGACCTAAATAAAAAGGAAAGAAGAATGAGAAGCGTGATAAATCCAAGTCCAAGGGGAGATCTAAATCTCCTAGAAAATCCAAAGTTATTTGCTAGAACTATGGTAAGCATGGACATATTCGTAAAGACTACAAAGACAAAAATAGTGATGCATTCATTGCAGCTTTGGCAACTCATGCAGGTAATGATGCATGGTTAATTGACTCAGGTGCATCTTTTCATACGACCTTTAATAGAGATTGATTTTCTGAATATGAAGAATTTGATGGAGGTAAGTTGTACTTGGGTAATGATTCTCATTTATACATTGTTGGTCATGGTAAAGTTAAAATTAAGTTTCCTGATGGTAGAATAGAAAGGATTAATGGTGTGTTGCATATCCCTGGTTTAGCACAAAATTTGTTAGCTATGAGCAAACTAATAGATGCAAGTGTGCAAGTAGTATTTTATGATGTAGGATGTAAGATGGTTAGAGGTGTTATGGTGATTGCTAGAGGTGTTATATATGGAACATTATATAAGCTTGATGCATGCACTATTGAGTGCAATAATACTTCCATGAAAAGAAAGTTGTGGAAGAAGTGATGGTTTCACCTTCAACAGATGGTCATGGATTTTGGGTACCCAAGGGTGCTCTTTCTTCTGAATCAAATTTATCCGCAAAGAAAACTATGTTATGGTACTAGAGACTTGGCCACATTGGAGAAAAGGGTCTAAGGACCTTGAAAAATAAAAACCTTGTTTAAGGTTTGTTTGATTGTAATCTTGAATTTGATTTATGTGAGCTTTGCATTTATGGAAAACAAAATTGTGTTCAGTTTTACTGAAGTTCTCATAAATATTGTGGTGTATTGGATCTTATTCATTATGATGTGTTTGGTCCTATAGATGTCCCTTCAGTTGGTAAATCCACATATTATGTTTCATTTATTGGTGATTATAATAGGACATGGGTATATTTTCTAAAGAGTAAATTTGAAGTTTTCAACCGATTTAAAGAATTTAAAGAAATGGTTGAGTTGCAGACTGGAAAGAAAATAAAATGTTTAAGGACTAATAATGGTGGTGAATTTTTTTCTAATTATTTTGATAGATTATGTAAAGATTGTGGTATTCATATACAAAAGACAACTTTGTATTCTCCACAATAGAATGGAGTTGTAGAAAGAATGAACAAGACACTAATGGAGAAGGCTAGGAGTATGTTAAGTGGTGCTGGCCTAGAACAAAATTTTTGGGTTGAAGCTATTGCCACTACTTGTTACTTGATTAATAGGTCTCCTACATCAACTCTTGTTGATAAGATGCCTATAGAGGCGTGGTTGGGTCACAAGCCTTCATTAATATATCTTAGAGTTTTTGGTTGTGAAGCATATGCACATGTGCCAAAAGAGAAGAGAACAAAGTTGGAGAACAAGGCTATGAAATGTATCTTCATCAGATATAGTTATGGTGTGAAAGGACACAAGCTTTGGGATCCTGTTGTAAAAAGGTAAAAATATAGTAGAAGTGTTATTTTTAGAGAAAATAAACCTTCTTTTGTTACATTGCAATCAGAACAAAGTAAACAGGAAGATGTGATTCAATTTCCTACTATGCCTACAAAAGTTGAATCGAGACCCATGGATAGACAAGAAGTTGAGGAGAGTTTGTCAAGCTCTGAATCTTCAGAAGAGGAGGAAGAACCTCCAAATCAACTTGTTCATAGGCCTACAAGGCATAGACAACCACCTAAAAGGTACACCTGATGATTGGAGATGTATTTTTGCTTTGAATACTAACATGGATGAACCCAAATTTGTAGAAGAGGCATAGGTATGAATGATGTAGAATCTTGGAAGATTGCTATGGATGAAGAAATAGCATCTTTGAAAAAGAATGATACATGGTATCTTGTACCATTGCCTAAAGGACAAAAACCTATTGGTTGCAAATGGGTGTTCAAGAAAAATATTGGCTTAGATGGAGGTATTGAGAAGTACAAAGCAAGGTTGGTTTCGAAAGGTTACTCTCAAGTTGAGGGTGTTGATTATGGTGAGATATTTTCTCTTGTTGCAAATATGGCATCCATTAGATTTTTTCTTGCTATTGCTAGTGCTTATGATTTAGAGGTTGAGCAAATGGACGTGAAAACTACTTTCCTTCATGGTGACTTGAAGGAGGATATTTATATGACACAGCCAGAGCACTACGTGGTGAAAGGTAAAAGTAAGTTGGTTTGCAAATTGAAGAAATCTTTATATGGCTTAAAATAGAG
>VDFB02333462.1:46105-91201 GCA_007258455.2 Sequoia sempervirens
ATGGGGTTTGAATTTTATTAGCATGATAAATACACCATCAAGTGTTGGTCATAAGTGGATTTTAACAGCCACATATTACTTTACCAGGTAGAAAGAGGCAGTTGCCTTGAAGGATGCCACTGATGCTTTAGTTTAGAATTCCTTGATGGAATTGTTACAAGATTTGGCACTCCTTCCACCATTATTTCAGATAATGCCAAGGTGTTTATTAGTGCTCAAATCCTTGATTGGGCAATGAAGCATGACATTTACTTGAAGACTTCATCTAATTATTATCCTTAGGGTAATGGTTTGGCCGAGTCTTCAAATAAAAATCTCATCAGAATTATCAAAAGGACCATTGAGGACAACCAAAGGGTCTGACATAGCAGGTTGAAGACAACCCTTTGGGTTGATAGAATTACTTGTAAAAGAGCGATTGACAATTCTCCTTTCATGCTAGTTTATGGAAGGGAAGCAAGGTTACCATTATCATTGGAGTTTCCTTCCCTTGAGTTGGCACATCAGTTGGAGTTAGAAGAAAATGATGCTATGACAATAAGGTTGGCTAAGCTCTTGGAACTAGAGGAGACAAGGAACAAATCTATGCAAGTAATAGAAACACATCAGGAACAAGTCAAAATAAATTTTGACAAAAAAGTGATTCATAGAGTGTTCCAAGAGGGAGATATAGTGCTAAAAAGGGATGCAGACATAGCTAAAGTTGGAAGACATTCCAATTTTGATACCATTTGGAGTGGTCCACATGTCATCACTAGTTGCAAGGAGGCCAATGCATTCCACTTTTTAGGTTGGATGGTGAAACTCTCTTGATCTCAGTAAATGGGATTCATCTCAAACCTTATTTCTGATAAATTTTGAGTTTTTCATGTATATATTGTAAATTTTTATTTTCCATAAGTTCTTTTGCACACCTTGCATTCTCCTTAAGGGAATGCATGTTCTATTTTTCCTTCATTAATAAGTGCAGGCTTGCACATGGTTTTGTTTTTTTCTCTTGGGAGGCCTAGTTTTTTTGACCCCCTTCATGAGTCATGACTATGTGCCCAATGGACAGATAAAGCCCTTGGATTGTATGATTAGCAGGAAATCATCCCACAGAAATTGCCAAAATATTGACATATTTTATGCCACCCATGGATGCACATCATTTATATCTTATCAGAGAGATTCCATGTGTGCATCCTCTTGAAACCCATGATTATTTTTAATGAATCTGGATCTTTGAGGTTTTGAAACTCCTCAATTGTGTCTAATTAGGGTTCTGAATTGCATGTAGGGTTTAAAACCTCCTTAAACCCTAGTGCTTTTTCCTTGTCACTTTTTTTTCTTTTCGCTCATTGATCTTTTGTGCCTAGCTAGTCTTGCATCCCTAAGTTACAAGTGTTAATGTCCCCATTCTCCATTTTACCTAGGTGACCCCTTCTTTATGAACAAATTTTAAGCACGTGCTAATTATTGCAACTTAAGTCTTTGTACCACCCACCGTTGAAACCTCAACGTTCATCGGCTTCATTTTCATGATGAGTGATGAATTCATTTCCTTTGCATTGCTTGTTGCTATAATATTTTGGCCTTTGTATTTCACTTTCATGACACGTAATGGCCTACATCTCCCTTGCATCACTCCCATCCTTTGCTTCGCTAAAGTCCTTTTACTCGCTTCACCTTTTCTACAACATGTGATGTCCTTTGTTGTTCTTTCGAATCATGTCGGTCCTTCACATCGCGGAAAAACCTTTCACCGCTCAATTCATTTGAGTGATGAGTGAAAGGAAGTAAAATAACTATGGGTTATGATTGTGCCAAATGTCAACATCGTGTGCCCACATCACCTATCACCAAAGAAATTTTCATTTCAAATAAACTTCTGCGATGCACAATGAACGATGGCGGGCTTCTATTTTCTTTGCATCACTGGAGTATGAGTGGAACTTTGAAGTGTTACAATGACAAGCGATGAGTGATGGGTGAATATTCCTTCCATCAAAGCTACTCTACACATCGTGTCTTTATATTTTGTTGACGGGCGCCTTTCCATGATGAACGATGAGGGGCTAAGATTAAACAATGAACATCCAACAACTAAGGTGGTATCATTCCCTTGCTTCACATCATTGTTGTGAAGCAAGGCAGTGAAGTGGTTTGCACGATGTGTGATGGGAAAAAATGAGGGTTATGTTGTTCCTTGGTTCCTTGTTTCATGTTAAAAGGATCATGTCAAATGTGTGATGCCCAACAAATGACCCTAATTTGAAGGTGGAGATCAATGATGATGTCTTAAACTTGATTGATGTTCGATCTTAGTCGTCCATCTCCAATCCAATGGTCAACATTCAAATAAAAATAATCAATTGCTCTTGTTTGTGGTAGATTTGTAGAATTGATGTCTTAGTGGCATTCCCACCTACCAGATCAAATTTGATTGACTATGGTCCAATTTCTTACGCCTTTTCAATGCTAATTTTTGGAATTCGATGATGCCATTACTCTCTAATGTGTTGTAGAGGCCACATCTCTCCTGTCAGGGTATGTTGGTCTGATAGTTTGCTATGGATTTCATGGGTCCCCATCCTTGCATTCATGTGAGTCATCACTCTAGGGCTTGTTTGAGTTGTTAGAGCCTTTATGGCTAGTTATGTTGCTCTATAATGGGAGCAATTTGGATCATTTTTAATTTGATTGAATTCATCTTCCTGTAAACCCTAGTTAGGTTAGGGTTAGGGTTTTGAATTCAAACCTCAGTTATGCCTAAACTATAAAGGAAATGTTTGTATCTTTTTTAAGGATTCTTCCTCTGGCTCCTCTAGGGTTTTTATTTTTCATATACTACATTTTTTTTGCATTCTACCATTGTAAGGATTGCTTCTAAGCTTTATGTTAATAAAATTCAACTATTATCATTGTCATTCCTTGCATGTTTGAGTAAAATCCACTTACCTTCATTTTTTAATGTGTTTTAGTTTTTTATTGATGTATTATGTTGTTTAGAGGCAAGAAGAAACATATTTATATCTTGGTGCATCATCTCCCCTTCATTTTTATGTTCTCCTTCTATCCCTTTTCGTCTAAGATTTGTTAGATTAGAAGTAGTGATAGGTTTCATGTGCTAGATTAGACCAACACATTTGAACTTAGTTTAGAAGAGGAAGTCGGCATTCTCTAGAGATTCAACCTCACTCACACAAGGTAACACAACCTTGAGGTTGTTTCCATTGTGTCATTAGAACACTGAACTCTTGTTCCATAGGGTGCAGTTTTATGTAGCAATAGTTTCAATTGTGGGTTGTTGGGTTTTTTGGACTAATCCAGGTTAGAGTCAGAGCTCATGCAGAAGATACTTTGTGATCTTGTTGCAAGAATTTTCAAATGGAAAGTTCATCAAGGAGAATAGAGGTGGATAAATTTTCTAGAAATAATTTTGAAATGTGGAAGCTAAAGATGGAAGATCTGTTGATAGATCAAGATCTATGGGATGCTGTTGATGAGAATGTTTCAAGGCCTACAGATCCTACTCAGGTTTATCAAAATTATGTTATGGACCTTAAAGCCAAGGGTCTAATCAGACTGTGTTTGGTAGACTCAATTAATGTCCATGAGGAGACCTCTACACAAAAATTATGAAAGAAGCTTGGTGAGATGTATCATGCCAAATATTTAGTGAACAAGATTTTCTTGAGGAAGAAGTTGTATTCCTTGAGAATGGAAGAGAGTGGATGAATCACAGACCACCTGGAATCATTCAAAATGTTGATGGCTCAATTGGAATAAGCTAGTGTCAAAATGGATGAGGAGGAGAAATTTCAGATCTTGCTTTGTTCTTTGCTCGATTTGTGGGATTCTCTTGTCATGGCTATTGGGAGTAATTTTGTTATTTTGAAGATTGAAGACATGGTAGGTTATTTTCTTTCTAAAGAGATGAGGAGGAAGGTATCCATCACTACCAAGGAGGCCCTAAATGTTTGTGGAAGACCTAAATAAAAAGGAAAGAAGAATGAGAAGCGTGATAAATCCAAGTCCAAGGGGAGATCTAAATCTCCTAGAAAATCCAAAGTTATTTGCTAGAACTATGGTAAGCATGGACATATTCGTAAAGACTACAAAGACAAAAATAGTGATGCATTCATTGCAGCTTTGGCAACTCATGCAGGTAATGATGCATGGTTAATTGACTCAGGTGCATCTTTTCATACGACCTTTAATAGAGATTGATTTTCTGAATATGAAGAATTTGATGGAGGTAAGTTGTACTTGGGTAATGATTCTCATTTATACATTGTTGGTCATGGTAAAGTTAAAATTAAGTTTCCTGATGGTAGAATAGAAAGGATTAATGGTGTGTTGCATATCCCTGGTTTAGCACAAAATTTGTTAGCTATGAGCAAACTAATAGATGCAAGTGTGCAAGTAGTATTTTATGATGTAGGATGTAAGATGGTTAGAGGTGTTATGGTGATTGCTAGAGGTGTTATATATGGCACATTATATAAGCTTGATGCATGCACTGTTGAGTGCAATAATACTTCCATGAAAATAAAGTTGTGGAAGAAGTGATGGTTTCACCTTCAACAGATGGTCATGGATTTTGGGTACCCAAGGGTGCTCTTTCTTCTGAATCAAATTTATTTGCAAAGAAAACTATGTTATGGTACTAGAGACTTGGCCACATTGGAGAAAAGGGTCTAAGGACCTTGAAAAATAAAAACCTTGTTTAAGGTTTGTCTGATTGTAATCTTGAATTTGATTTATGTGAGCATTGCATTTATGGAAAACAAAATTGTGCTCAGTTTTACTCAAGTTCTTATAAATATTGTGGTGTATTGGATCTTATTCATTCTGATGTGTTTGGTCCTATAGATGTCCATTCAGTTGGTAAATCCACATATTATGTTTCATTTATTGGTGATTATAATAGGACATGGGTATATTTTCTAAAGAGTAAATTTGAAGTTTTCAACCGATTTAAAGAATTTAAAGAAATGGTTGAGTTGCAGACTGGAAAGAAAATAAAATGTTTAAGGACTGATAATGGTGGTGAATTTTTCTCTAATTATTTTGATAGATTCTCTAAAGATTGTGGTATTCATATACAAAAGACAACTTTGTATTCTCCACAATAGAATGGAGTTGTAGAAAGAATGAACAAGACACTAATGGAGAAGGCTAGGAGTATGTTAAGTGGTGTTGGCCTAGAACAAAAGTTTTGGGTTGAAGCTATTGCCACTGCTTGTTACTTGATTAATAGGTCTCCTACATCAACTCTTGTTGATAAGATGCCTATAGAGGCGTGGTTGGGTCACAAGCCTTCATTAATATATCTTAGAGTTTTTGGTTGTGAAGCATATGCACATGTGCCAAAAGAGAAGAGAACAAAGTTGGAGAACAAGGCTATGAAATGTATCTTCATCAGATATAGTTATGGTGTGAAAGGACACAAGCTTTGGGATCCTGTTGTAAAAAGGTAAAAATATAGTAGAAGTGTTATTTTTAGAGAAAATAAACCTTCTTTTGTTACATTGCAATCAGAACAAAGTAAACAGGAAGATGTGATTCAATTTCCTACTATGCCTACAAAAGTTGAATCGAGACCCATGGATAGACAAGAAGTTGAGGAGAGTTTGTCAAGCTCTGAATCTTCAGAAGAGGAGGAAGAACCTCCAAATCAACTTGTTCATAGGCCTACAAGGCATAGACAACCACCTAAAAGGTACACCTGATGATTGGAGATGTATTTTTGCTTTGAATACTAACATGGATGAACCCAAATTTGTAGAAGAGGCATAGGTATGAATGATGTAGAATCTTGGAAGATTGCTATGGATGAAGAAATAGCATCTTTGAAAAAGAATGATACATGGTATCTTGTACCATTGCCTAAAGGACAAAAACCTATTGGTTGCAAATGGGTGTTCAAGAAAAATATTGGCTTAGATGGAGGTATTGAGAAGTACAAAGCAAGGTTGGTTTCGAAAGGTTACTCTCAAGTTGAGGGTGTTGATTATGGTGAGATATTTTCTCTTGTTGCAAATATGGCATCCATTAGATTTTTTCTTGCTATTGCTAGTGCTTATGATTTAGAGGTTGAGCAAATGGACGTGAAAACTACTTTCCTTCATGGTGACTTGAAGGAGGATATTTATATGACACAGCCAGAGCACTACGTGGTGAAAGGTAAAAGTAAGTTGGTTTGCAAATTGAAGAAATCTTTATATGGCTTAAAATAGAGTCCTAGGATGTGGTACCAAAAAATTGATACATATGTGTTGAGTTTAGGATTTGAGCATTCTAAATCATATCATTGTGTTTGTTATAGAACTAATGGTGATCATTTCATGTTTATTGCATTATATGTTGATGATATGTTATTTATTGGAAAAGAGAAAGGAATGATTTTAGAACTGAAATCTCAACTTACTGCTAAATTTGAATTGAAAGACCTTGGTGCAGCTAGACACATTCTTGGGATGGAAATTAAAAGAGATAGAGTGAACAAAAAGCTATGGATTGGCCAAAGTAAGTATGTCAATTCAATTTTACAGAGATTTAACATGCAAAATTGTAGACCATTGTGTGTTCCCTTTTGTATTGGAGAAAATTAATCTATTTCATATTTTCCAACATCTCCATCAAAGATGGAATACATTAGCATAGTGACTTACCAAAGTGCAATTGGTAGTTTGATGTATGCTATGGTTTGTACTAGACCATTCATTTCCCAATTAGTGGGAGTTCTTTCCAAATATATGTCTAATCCTAGTAGAGTTCATTAGGATGCAGTTAAAAGGGTCTTCAAATATTTGTGTGGTACCTCAAATTATTCCTTATGTTATCATAGTAATGTGATCGAAGATGAGATTTCCCTTGATATTAATGGTTATGTGGATTTAGACTGGGCAAGTGATATCGATAGCAAATGATCCACCAATGCTTATGTGTTCACATTATTCGGTTGTGCGATTATTTGGATGAGTAAGTGACAGGATATGGTTTTTTTGTCCACTATTGGAGTAGAGTATATGGAAAATACTCGTGCTTGTAAAAAATCCATTTGGCTTAAGATATTGTGTTCAAATATTGGAATAAAAAAAGGTGCAATGATAATTTATTGCGACTATCAGTGCGATATGTCTAGCCAAGAACCCAAAATTTCATGCTAGGACCAAGCACATTGATGTACAGTATCATTTTGTTAGAGATATGGTCAAAGATGGTAGGGTGAAGTTGGTCAAGGTAGAGGATTTGATGAATGTTGTTGATTCTTTAACTAAGCCTGTGAATATAAAGTTCAAATGGTGTTCAGAGATTATGAGCCTTTCGACCCCTAGCAATTAAGAGACAATGTTTACTCCCTCCCGCTACTCTTGCAAGGTGTTCAACAAGTGGGAGATTTGTTGGAAAATATGTCTCAGCCTTGCAATTATATAAAGGCTATATATATATTTCCTAGTTACAACGATAGGTGTAATATACAATGGCAACAAGGGGAGGAGTGGGATGTGTGTACATAATTTTTGTTAACATTTTCAAGAAAATCCTAAAGTGTCTAACATACATTATATAAATGATACATTGTAAATCTAGACCATTAATTATTAGGTTTTAGATATAATGGTGGATATTTTTTTGGTCTGTCTTGCCTTAGAAGGTAACCCTATTTTATGAGGGCATTGTACTACAATTGTAGACAATGATGTATTATGAGAGTCTGATAACAGTCATGATGTCTCTAGATCTCTGGTGGTGATACTCTTATGAGAAGCTTGCTCTGCAGGTATATTGTAACCTTTGTGATTTCTGAATAATATATTTGGTAGCTTTGGAGTGTGGGGTTTTTCTCCCGAAAGGGTTTTCCCCACGTAAATCGTCGTGTAGTGGTATGCATGATATTTATGTTTTTTTTTTAAAGTTTATGTAATTGTTAAATATTTGTAAAGTTTTGCATTATTCTCCTCTCAAAATTAGTGTAGGAAGTTGTTTTGCTACCTTAGCTTCCTTTCAACAAGCACATCAAATAATCAATTGCTAGGGTTAGGAAAATAAAAAAATCCAAATAACCTTTATAGATTGAATCAGAACAAAAAGCAGAACAATAGCATATCTATTTAGTACAATAGTAGAATTTTCTCTAGAACAACCATGGAAATTTTAGATGATAGCAGTACAAGAAAAGTACGACCGCATACCTATTTAGGATGAAAGTGACCCTGTAATAGTTAGCTTTGTCAAAAACCTGCAATACAAAATAAACAATAGTGGTTTTCTTGATGATAGCGGTCAAACCGTGAAGACGATCACATTCAGATTTTGGGACTTCCACATTTCAATTAGCAATAGCATTTCTTGTAAAAAAATCAGTGTTCCAGAACCTGTAACTGCTCAAAAAACTTATGAAAAATATTATTGTTAAGGACCTAGGTCCCACCGAGCATGCCAATTAATAAGGGGAGAAATAAGCATAAGGAAAACAACAATGAAATAAAATGAAAGAGATCAAAGAAAGATCAAATCCCAACCATACTCATGCAATGAAGTTATAAAACAATGAAATCAATCAAACAATGCAACCCTAAAGATAACATAAATTGAATTCATGAATTAAAACGTTACCATCCCATTTCAAAGTGTAATTCATATTGATGTTGGATTGAAGCCTCCATTGTTATTACAAAAGCTTCAAAAGTGTGTTAATGGTGATCAAAGATGTAAATGAGCTCAATGTCTTCAATGGCTATTTTTACATAATCTCTCCACAAATTCTCTAGATTCTCAAATCAATTTTGAGAAGAAAGAAGGTTGTTATATAGATTTTCAAGTTTTAGATGAATGATCAAGATTTAGTAGTAAAATATCATGATCAACAATTGAGAACTGTTGAGAGGAAATAGATTGGAATGATTGGGGGGATTGAAGAAATTAGGTTGAGTGGTTAGTGGGATTGAAAAAATCAATGGGATTGGGAAACAGATGGGTTAGTCAACCAATTAGAGTGAGAAATCAGTGGTCATCATTTACTCAATCGAAAGAGAGTGAGGATAGTTAATTAATTGAATAATAATTAATATTGGAGATGAACATACAATTTTTTTTTGACTTTAACAAATAAAGATTTATTTTTTTGTTGACCATGTTGAATGATTTTGAATAATTGATTTAATTATTCATGTTTAGAGAATAGAAAGTGATCTAAATTAAATTATTAATGATAAAAATTTAATTTATTTAGATGAATAGGGTATATTAGTGACATAATTAAATAACTTGGTGTTTATTTAATTAATCAGGAGGAATAAAGTTAGATTAATGATGAAATAATGAATTAATTAAATAATTAAAGATTATTCAATTAATAGAGGAAAATAGGATTAATGATGTAAATGATGTTAAAAAGGGGATTAATGATGTTAATGAGATGAAATGCAATAGTGATAATGACAATGATGTCGATAATGGAAAAATGCAGTTTAGGATGTGTGATATGTGTTAGGTCACTTTTACATGTCTACAAAAAGGAAAGAGGAATCACCTTTCCTTCAGGTTAAATAAAGACTACACCTACTCTAGAACTAGTTTGACATCTCGATCCATCAAAATAAATTTCCCATATAGGATTCGTGATTTAAAGAAAACAATTTTTTTTTTCTGAGAACAATTCTATATTAGGGAAAGGATCAAGTGAGGGAGCTTTCACCAAATGATCAACGATAACTTGACCTTTGATTTCTTTCTGAGTAAAAAACTTGAGGTTGAGCTCAAATAATGAAATCACCCATTTCACTAACCTTCCGAAGAGACTATTTCTAGAGAACAAGTGCTTAAGAAGGTTGCTTTTAACTATTACATGAGGCTCTGTGTGGAGAAGGAAGTGTCTTATCTTTTGCATCGCAAAGATGATAGAAATACATTGTTTTTCCATTACAAAGTAACAAGTTTCATAGTCAATTAGAACATAGCTAATATAATAGACTGCTCTTTCCTTACCATCATTGTCATGCTAAGCTACTAAAGCTACTAAAGCATGAGGTGTTGAAATATACAGTAGGAAGGGTGTATCTTGCATAGTCAGAATTAATATGGGAGGATTAGCCAAGTAGTTTTTAATGGAATCAAAATCCTCTTGAAACTTATCATCCCACCAAAAGTACACATCTTTCTTCAACAAGCACATGAATGTAAGGGTACAATTGACCAATTGAGATATAAATCTATGAATTACCTGAATCTTCCCTTGTAGACTATGAATTTGAGAGATGATCTTAGGTGGAGGCATGTTAATGATTGCATCTCTTATTTGTATTGACTTTGATTCCACGATGAGAGATAATAAATCCTAGTAGTTTGTCGACATCTACATCGAACACACACTTAAGAGGATCTACTCTCATCTTATAGAGTTGAAGCCTTTCAAAGATAAGACAAAGATTCTTAATGTGGAATTGACGAGTTACAGGTTTAGACAAGATGTCATCGATGCAATCTTCTAAGATCTTATGAATGAAATCATGAAAGATTAGAATCATCACACATTGATAGATTGCTCCAACATTCTTCAACCCAAATGACATGACTACATAACATTAGATACCCCAAGGGGTTGTAAAGGTTGTCATATATTGGCCTTTTGAATTAATAAGGATTTGGTTGTATCCTAAGAAGCCATCCATAAAGGGAATTAAGGTGTGGCCTGCAATCAAGTCTACAATCATATCAATATTTGGTAATGGAAAATCATCTTTAAGAGAAGCCTTATTAAGATCATGAAATTCAATCCAGACACGAATACGACCATTAGGTTTTCTAATGGCTATAATATTTGAGATCCAAGGTGATTAGTCAATGAGGCAAATAAAACAAGCTTTTAAAATATTTTGTATCTTAGTCTTGACTAACAAGGCCACCTTGGGATTCATTTTACAAATCTTTTTCTTAATGAGCTTGGCATCAAGACATAGAATGATATTGTGAACCACAATGGAAGCATCAATATTAGGAATATACTTGTATGACCAAGCAAAAATGTCAGGATAATATGCAAAAGGTCTAAATGTGATTTAGATTATTCCAAAGAAAGGAACTTCCCAATATTAATTACCTTTTCAAAATACTTTGGATCCATGAGGACATCAAAAGTGTCTCCTTTAAGGAGAGTACTATGATCTTTAGGATGCATAATAGATGTGTTTTCACATAAAGAAGCATTCTCATCAACACTCAAAACATATTCTCCACAGTATGCTCGACAATTCAAGAGATACAAGAATCAAAGCTTATGGTTATAAGAAGGGAGATCAAAATAGACATCCAAGAATTATTCTAGAGCTTCTTCCAAAGAGAAAAAATATAGAGGAACTTCATTAGAGTCTACTTTTATTTCAATATATTCTAGATGAACAAGCTTAAGAGGAAGAAGTTCA
The DNA here is from genome assembly GCA_007258455.2 of Sequoia sempervirens. NCBI lineage: Eukaryota > Viridiplantae > Streptophyta > Pinopsida > Cupressales > Cupressaceae > Sequoia > Sequoia sempervirens. Next base: position 57,517 of record VDFB02333462.1, read on the forward strand.
ACAAAAACCATGTTGACATTCAATCAGGGCTTTGCTTTAACATTGTGGGGTGGTATCCAAGTCTAGTATTAGAGTCACATGGATCAGCCTCTAAGGGAAATTTAATACCTTTTTCATCAAGCCCACAACCTTTACCTCCATAACTAAATTTAGAGAAGATGTCAAATCCTGGTCCATAATGTGATTGCAATTCCTAAGAAGGAGGATTAGTATAAAGAGCATAATCAATACTATAAGTATCACCCTACTTCATGGAATCATAATCATCCTTCTTAGCAAAGGAAAATGAGATTTTTAGAATATCCAAGTGTATGGATCTAATTTGTATTCACCGATATAAGATTCAATGAAGTCTAGAGATCCCCAATTGTTACCCAGAAATGCATTCAGTTTAGGAGAATAAATAGGAGTATATTCAAGACTTTCTTCTTTAGGGACACTTTTCTCAAGAGCATCTTTTGTAAGATATATTATTGAATTACATGTTTACACATTGGAAGATAACAAAGGAATGCAATTCTAAAAGGTAGATGTAATTGAGGCATGACCGGTTGCTGTCAGTTGACATAGGTGAATAGCATAAGGGTTAGCTTTGATTTAACTACCTAATTGTTAACAACAAAATTAACAAAACCATGAAGGGTAGAAGTGGTATCTTCTAAAGCATGAATCCAAGGTCTACCCAAGATGATATTATATGATAAAGGTCTTGGCATAATATACACCAAGGTAGGAATGATGATTGGTCATATCCTTAAGGGCAAGATAATAGTGCCCAAAGCTTGTTGACCAGTATTATCAAAACCAAAAATAAACAAAGAATATGCAGCAAGAGAACTTGAATCAACTTTAACTTTAGGTAATAGATCAATACTACAAATATTGAGTGTCAAACCGGTATAAATGAGAGTTTTCCTAATATCAACATTATCAACATAGACAATTATCATTATTGGAGATGTTTGCTTTTACACTTCTTGAAGTGGGAATTCATGTGGATAGAATGTACTATTTGGAAAATTCATTCGAATATGATATATCAACACATTCACATTTTTTGGCCTAGTAGAAGAAGGTAAGAGAATATTTTGAAGAGCTTCCTGAAGCATACCTTAATAAATTAGAGTAGTTTGAAGCAAATCCCAAAGTGAGATATTAGCAAGAGTAACACAAAGTTTCTTGATAAGATCATACTCACTTTGTTTCTTGACTAGAGTTTAGGTGTTTGAGTAAGATTTGATTGAGAAGGTGGTAAAGAATCAAGTTGATTAACATTTTGTCTATTCCTTCAGTATTATAAGTGTGTGCTACTGCATTATAAGAAGAATCCTTAAATTGTGTAAACTTCGTATACAGATCCAAAGAATTACTATTGAATGGACCATGAACAGAATGGCCTCATTTTGGAGGACTCGCCAAAGTTACATAAATAGTTGGTCTCTTAGGCATCTCAAGGGTAGCAGATGCTACAATCACATTTATAGACTTCTCATCTTGCAAGGAAAGAGATTCTAAGGGTGAAGTTTGTATAATTGGTCTCTAAATAGGTGGATATGCCTCTAGGAAATCATCTAGGGCATCCTCTAACATATCAAAATCCCGCTTTGAGAAGACATTATCAAATGCATTGAAATTTTGAACAAAAAGATCTGATATGAGAGTTCACATTAGGTTCACCAAAAATATAGAGGGAATTTTCTTCCCTCAAGATAACAGGATCTTAAGGAGCAAATTTATCTCTCAACTACCTCAATTGTCTTGGCTCAAGTGAACTAGAAATATAAATTCTTTAAAGGTAAAATCTAAGCTAAGTTTGACAATGAATATAACTAAAAATATCAAATAACTTGCATACACAAGATGATAAAAAAATTTAATCTATAGGAATATAAAGTACATAATATATAAAGAATAATACTAATTGGGCAAAGCCTCAGCCTTGGACACCAATACATTGTAAGGATTTCTACACATTCGAGATCTTGTCTATATGGATCAAGCCCAGAAACTACCAAAATGAGGTCTTTTATTAGTTCAACCTATCCAACACCTGCACACATGGAGATGAGGACAAATGTTGGGGGTTGTATAGCGATTTTCCTCAGTCAAACCCCCGCTTTGGTGTTTCCACCTCCATAAACAACCATATAAGATTGGAATGCATAAAATAAACTAGATGTGTGATAGAAACAAACCCTATTGTGGAGGAAAACCCCTATCATGATTTAAAATATGATAGACAAGATCAAATTAAGTATGATGATAGACAATATTGATAAAAAGACAAGCAAGAGAGAATTACTAGCAATTGTGGCCCCTTTCTTGAGATGATAGATGTAACAAGATCATGTGCAATAGGAGTCCTTGTTGTTGTGAGAGAATTTTGACAGAGTTTTGGTAAGAGTAGAGAGCTTTAAGTAGAAAATGATCAAAAATTTGTGTAGAAGTTGTGAGAACTTGAAAAAATTGTGAAGAACCTTTGAAAATGAGAGAGAAGATATTTGTGTTCATAGATTGGATGGGATAGTCATTACAGTTGCATTTGGGTGTTGGGACACGCATCACAAATAATTTGTACAAAATATTCTCATTTGAATCTCAAATTTTAGTAGAACATTTGTGTGCCACGTAGACGTCTATGCATTGCATTGCAGTCTGACCAATTTCCTTCAAAATTTAAACCACAAGCTATGAATGCTTTGTCATTGTCATCCATGAAGTCAAAATCGTAAAATCTTGATTATGGATTTTATCATAAATGCATTAGGCACCATGCATAAGTGTGAAATTGACCTAGGGTGTAATTTTTGACACTAAATACATGCATATATATCTCCATATATGTATATAAATATATATCAGTCAACTTATTTATTTTCTTGAGTAAATATAATAACTTACTCAACTTACCACAACAAGGTAATAAAACTCTTATTTGTTGTATTATACAATTCTAATAGAGAATTTAAATAAATTTCATGTGTAGGTCTGTAAAAACCAAATTATTTGATGAAATAAACTCCCCTTACAAATCTGAAAACTCATAACACAACTCAAAATAACACAACATATGCAAGAAGGAAAACACTAAATTTTATTGCAGTAAATATGAATTGAGATTACAATATGCGGAAGCTCATAAGATCCCTTACAATATGGGATTTCTTATAAAAAAATATTTAACTCCTCAAAATCCAACTTCACCAAATGAGCAACATCAATATATAGAAATTGTGTGAGAAGAAACCACTATTGGTTTCTCAAAACAACCTCCACTAAACCACCCAAAAAACCTATCACTTTATTCCTATCAATTCTCTATTATTATTTAAAATTTCCTCAAACAGTTTCTGGGTTTGGTGTGCCTCATTTCTAGCTTTCCGAATCATTTTGAAATTCTTAATTTTGTTACCATATGAGAAAGTTATGGCTATTTTACTGAAACTATGTCTCACAATTACAACCCAGACATGTAGCAACATGCAAATACATGCAAGACATGCAAAAGATAATGAAAGAACATGTAACAAAAGTGGTCCCATCTTGTAAATGAATTCTCAAGAATCATATTCCCTTTGGAGATGCTTTAGAAACATTTATCAAAACATAATTCCTTCAAAAATGACCTCTTCAAATCACCACAAGGGAAAATTATAATGTTGCAAATTAAAATGCTTATTCTCCTAACCCCAAAGCCTATTGGATGTCATGGTTTTGTTGTTGATATGTGGTTTTCATTGATGCCAACACTATTAGTATTAATTCATTTGAAGTTGTATATGTCGAGGATATTGAGAAAATTGTAATAAATGAGTTGCAGGTTGTCAGTGGTGAAGTGATGTTCAGTATGGTGGTATGTTTTGTACGTTGATGATCAGAGGTTGTGGACTAAAGGGTTTTTTGCTGAGTGTATCTATTTTATCCATGTCGAGTTTCAGAGATCCGCATAAAGATTTGATCGAGTTATGAAGATTTTCATTTTGATATTTTTTTGTTTCTTCAGTTGGTGTTCCTGATTGAAGATGAGGCTATTTCAGTTATCTCAGTTGTTGTAGATACTTCTTTGTTGGTTCACGATGCTTGTGGATGTTTCTAGATCATGCTCTATCTTTGTTGCTTGTTGGCATTGATCGTTGTGCTCATGGTTGGCAATTTTCTCTTGCGTGTTCAAATTTTTCTTGTTCCTGGCCGACACGGTGTTGAAGCATGTTGTGGATCTTCGAGGATAATTTAATTAAAGTGTTTTAATGTTGGAGATGTTGTTTTGGGTCCTCACTAAGTTGTGGCCAACTTTGGTTGATTCACATTGTTAATCTTTAATATTTTGGGCCTACAGTTTATATTCATTTTTGTATTTTTATTGAGGCCGACATAAAGGGATGAAATTTCTTTTTGCGGATATATAAGAGCGATTGTTGAGGTGTGAATGTATGCCAGTGGATGCTCGTGTGTATGTGTGAATAACATTCTAAATCATTCGAAGGTAGAGCAGAGTGTGAAGAAAAGTGAAGAAGTGTGTAGAAGAGTGAAGTATTGTTCATGCGCTTAACTGGAACTGTAACTAGGCATTGGCAAATGCTATTTTCTCAGTTCAAATCCCTGCGGATGGTTTTAATCCAAATCTCTTTGTAAGATGTGTGTCTTCCTTTGTATTTGAGCAGTGAGCTCTAGGCAGTGTGCCTGAATGCATGTGCATTCCCCATATTTCATCTTCTTATACTTTTAACAGGGTCTAATCTTGTGGATTGACCTCCACTGGGGTTTTTCCCCTAACAAGGTTTCCATGTAAAAAAATCTTAGCATTATGTGTGTTTCTGATGTGTTGTTAATTTATGTTTTCATGATTAATAATCAGATATGAGAATAAGGTTAATAAGTTGAATAAGTTTTGAAGTTTTGGGACAACTAATTCACCCCCCCCTCTTAGTTGTCTACCCTTGTTTTTCCAACAATTGGTATCAAAGCAGGTTCTTTGAAAGAAGTTTAATAGCTTAAGGTGATCTAGGATGGAAAGTTACAAGAAGGATAGTTTGAGATTTGATGGAAAAAAATACTCTTTATGGAAGACTCGAATGGAGTGCCATCTGAGATGCATTGGTGAACCCTACTAGAGCATTACAAGTAATATGTATATTATTCCACATAATGGTCCTACTACTTTTGTTGAGATTAGAGGTGTTGAGTATAATATCCGAGCTAAGGAAGCTTTGTTGAGTGCTTTGACTGATTCAAAGATGACAAATGTTATGGATCTGAAGACTTCCTACGAGGTTTGGAAAAAGTTGGAAACCTTGTATGAAGGTGATGCTAATGTGAAGATTGCTAAGTTTTAGAGTTTGAAAGGGAAATATGAAAGGTTGAGAATGGGTGATGATGAGAACATTAAAAATTTCATGCAAAGAGTGAATGAACTTGTGTGTGGTATTATATGTGCTGGTGGAAAGATAGACGAATCTGAGATTGTTGCTAAAGTGCTTAGATCATTGCCTGATTCTTACAAAGTCAAAGCTATTGCTATTGAAGAGCTTGAGATTGTAACAAACATAACCAGAGATACATTGGTTGGTAAGTTGACTGCTTTTGAGTTGAGTGAATTTGGTGATTCCCTTCCTAACGAATCTGCATTTAAGGCTACTACTTCCAGAAGAGATAGACATAGGTATGATCTAGGTGAAAGTTCATCTAGAAAGACATTCAAGTATGAGGATGAAATCAAACAGATTGAAGAATAAGAAAAAGAGCTAGAAGAGCTGGAAGCACTTACTGTCAAAAGAGTACCGAGAGGAAAAGGTAAGTATGAAGGAAAGTTTCCTCTTAAATTTTTTTCTTTCAATAAGATAGGTCATTTTGCATGAAGGTGTCCGGAAAGAGCTGCTAAACTAAGACATAACAAGCCTAAATTTTAGAAGAAGTGTTACTATACTGCTGATGAAGGCATGACAGATGATGAATCTGATCAAGAAAATAGAAGTGATGATGAATGGGTATTTATTATTTTTAGAGAACATAATTATGTATCTACTAGTTGTACAAATGTGGAGAAAGCCCTAGTTGCTCGAGTTGAAGAGAAAGATGAATGGGTAATTGACAGTGGATGTTCACATCATATATAGGAGACATTTCTCTTGATGGTAAGCATAATACTGATGATGTTCTATATGTGGAAGACTTGAAGCATAATCTTTTGAGTGTTGGTCAAATGGTTGATAAAGGATACAATCTTCAGTTCAAGTATGGAAAGTGTAGAATATTGAGTTCCAGAAATGTAATTGCATCAGGTACAAAGACAAAAGGTAATATCTTTCAATTGAGTGTTGCTAGTAAAAGTTATTTGATTGCTCAAGTTGATGAAAGTTGGTTATGGCATAGGAGAATGTGTCATGTTAACTTTGATTATATTGTCAAGATAAGTTCCACTAAGGCTGTGAGAGATCTACCTAAGTTGGTGAAACCAACTAATGCAATATGCAAGGAATGTCAGTTGGGAAAGAAAACTATAATTTCATTTCAGAGTAAAAGGCATTGCTCAAATGAATTGTTAGAGCTTGTGCATACTGATCTGTGTGGTCCCTCTAAGTTCAGAAGTTTACAAGGTTACATGTATTTCATGTTACTCATTGATGATTATTCTAGAATGGTATGGGTTACTTTCTTAAGGGAGAAATCTGGAGCACTAGAAAATTTCAAGATCTTTAAGGCTATGGTTGAGATAGAGACAAGTTTGAAGATTAAGTTTATGAGATCAAATAGAGGTGGTGAATTCACTTCTAGTGAATTTAATTCTTTTTGTGAAGAACATGGAATAAAGAGACAATTATCTGCACTGCAGACCCCTCAACAAAATGGAGTTGTGGAAAGGAAGAATAGAACAATTGAAGAAGTTACTAGAAAAATGATGTTGGAAGGAAATGTTCCCCATATCTACTGGAGAGAAGCTGTGAGTACTATTGTGTACACACTCAACCGAGTACAAATCAAAGGTGATATTAGTAAGACCCCTTTTGAGCTTTGGACTGGTCAAAAGCCTACTGTTAAATACTTCAAGATATTTGGAAGCAGATGTTATATTAAGAGAGATGAAGACATAGGAAAGTTTGATGCTAGGAGTGATGAAGGTATCTTTCTGGGCTATGCTACTGAAAGTAAAGCCTACTGGTGTTACAATAAAAGATTGAAGAAGATGGTTGAAAGTGCAAATGTCAAGGTTGATGAAGACTTAAGTACACCATCTAGAACCTATGGATATGACTCTGATAATCAGGATGACAATACAACCCAAGGAAAGCAAGATCAGACTACAAATTTGGTAAATCAGGAGAATGAAGAAGAAGGAGAAGCCAGTGGAAACACAAAAATGAGAACACAAGAGATAGAAGGTGAAGAACATTCTAAGAAGACTTTGAGGTATGTAAGATTGAATCATTCAGAAGATCAAATTATTGGTGATAAGAATAAAGGTGTCCAAATTAGGAGAAATATTGCAGAAGAGTATTGCTTGATTTCAAATACTGAACCTACTAGTGTGAATGAAGCATGTAAAGATGAGCATTGGGTTGAAGCAATGAAAGAAGAGTTAAAACAGATTGAAAAGAATGAAACATGGATTCTATTTCCCAGACCTAAGGATAAGAATGTCATTGGAACTAAATGGGTCTTTAGAAACAAACTGAATAAGCAAGGTGAAGTGATTAGAAATAAAGCAAGACTGGTATGTAAAGGATATTCACAGATGGAAGGAATTGATTTTGAAGAGACCTTTTCCCCTATTGCTAGAATTGAAGCTATAAGATTATTTCTTGCCTATGCTGCTCACAAGGACTACAAAGTTTATCAGATGGATGTCAAATCATCTTTTCTACGTGGTGAATTAGAAGAAGTGTATGTTGAGCAACCTGATGGATTCCAGTTGACTGATAAAGAAGATATGGTGTGTCGGTTGAAGAAAGCATTGTATGGACTCAAGCAAGCCCCTAGAGCATGGTATGCAAGATTGGATAAGTATTTGTTGAAACTTGGATTTAACAAAGGTATTGTTGATAGTAATTTGTATTTCAAGAATGATGATAAAGATCTTATTGTTGAAGTCTTTGTTGATGATATCATTTTTGGAGGACATGATGGTTTGCGCATGAAGTTTTCTAATGAGATGTATAATGAATTTGAGATGTCTATGATTGGTGAGATGAAATTATTTTTGGGATTGCAAATGACTCGGTTAGATAAAGGAATTTTTATATCTCAGTCCAAGTATGTGAAGGAATTGCTGAAGAAGTTCGATATGGAAGATTCAAAGCCAGTTGGTACACCCATGGTGACCGGATGTAAGTTGACAATAGAAGATGATTCTTTGAAATAAAATCAGACAAGATATAGATCAATTATTAGTGGATTGTTGTACTTAACTCAAACTAGGCATGATATCATGAATGTTGTATGTATTTTTGCAAGATTTCAAGTTGATCCAAAGGAATCTCATGTGACTTCTATGAAGAGAATTTTTAGATATTTGAAGGGAACTGTTGACCTTGGCCTATGGTATCCTAAAGATGATCTTACTTTGAGTTCCTTTACTGATGTTGATTGGGCAGGAGATGTGAATGACATAAAAAGTACTAGTGGTGGAGCATTTTTCTTGGGTAAGAAGCTAATTTCATGGTTAAGCAAGAAGCAAAATTCCATTTCCATGTCTATTGCAGAGGCCAAATACATTGCGACTGCTAACAATTGTACTCAATTTTTTTGGATGAAACATATGTTGAAGGATATTAAAGTTGTATATGATGAGCCTATTGCTATATTCTATGATAATTCAAGTGCTATTAACATTTCCAAGAATCTGGTGTTGCATTAAAAAACAAAGCATATATCTATCAAGTTTCACTTTTTGAGGGAGAAAGTAAGTGAAAAGGAAGTCAGACTGGAGTATGTGCCTACTAAGGAGTAGATTGAAAATATATTTACCAACTCGTTGCCTAAGGATACTTTTGAGTATCTCAGAGGGAATTTAGGGGTGATTATCCCTCTTAATTAGAACTAAAGATGCAAAGAAATTGCATTAGTCAGTGCATTTCACAATTATATCTTGTTTCAGATTGATGTTGTGGTGGCTACTACTTAGAGGGAGTAGTTAGATGGTTCAGATGTTCATATATGTGGTTCAAAGTTTATAAATCTTTGTCATTGATGTCAAAGGGGGAGAAGATTCATGTGAAAAAATGGTGATTATCTGGGGAGAAGAGTTATGTGGGAGAAGATTCATGTGAATGTGTTGAGGAGAAAATGAGTCAGATTCTAAGGGGGAGTAAGTGTCAAGAGTAAGTTGCGTTGATGGTGTTTTTCACATCATGTGTTGCCATCAATGCCAAAGGGGGAGATTGTTGGATGTTGTTGTTGTGTTGCTGATATGTGGTTTTCATTGATGTCAACACTATTAGTATTAATTCATTTGAAGTTGTATATGTTGAGGATATTGAGAAAATTGTAATAAATGAGTTGCAGGTTGTTAGTGGTGAAGTGATGTTCAGTATGGTGGTATGTTATGTACGTTGATGATTAGAGGTTGTGGACTAAAGGGTTTGGTGTTGAGTTTATCTAGTTTATCCACGTCGAGTTTTAGAGATCCGCATAAATATTTGATCAAGTTATGAAGATTTTCATTCTGATAGTTTTTTTGTTTCTTCAGTTGGTGTTCCTGATTGAAGATGAGGCTATTTCAGTTATCTCAGTTGTTGCAGATGCTTCTCTGTTGGTTTGTGATGCTTATGGATCTTTCTATATCATGCTCTATCTTTTTTGCTCATCCACATTGATCGTTGTGCTCGTGGTTGGCGATTTTCTCTTGCGTATTCATATTTTTCTTGTTCTTGGTTGACAATGTGTTGAAGCATGTTGTGGATCTTCGAGGATAATTTAATTAAAGTGTTTTCATGTTGGAGATGTTGCTCTGGGTCCTCACTAAGTTGTGTCCGACTTTGGTTGATTCGCATTGTTAATCTTTAATGTTTTGGGCTGACAGTTTATATTCATTTTAGTATTTTTATTGAGGCTGACATAAAAAGATGTGTATCTAAGGGTTATTTTTGGATTGTTAGATTATCAAATCAATAAAGCATAAAACCCAAAGAAGCTATCAAGAACAAAGGAAACTAAAAACAAGAACGATTATACCTGTCGTTCATCGAATCTTCCATGATTTACCTTCATAGCACCTTCTAACTTGTTGATGGTTGCCCTCAGATCGAATGTGTGAGCAATTTGAAAACAAAGACTAAGTCCTACACAAGCTTTGAAGGATTTCAGAATATGACAAAAATGACTCTACTGCCTAAGACAATTATGCCAAAATGATAAACTAAAATGAAAGCATATGCGTATGTGAGTATGTGTAAGTGTCTAAGTGTCTAAGTGTAATCAAAATTGTGAGAAAAATTGGCATTTTATAGAAAATGCAATTTTAGACGGACGAATGAGATTGAATTTTGACAGAAGCCTAAAATCAGAGGACGAGATTTAATGTGACAATCCCTAATCAAGGTTAGGGAAAAATCATTAAATGAGTGGTCGAGATGTCATTTGAGAAGATCGAATCGGCGGTCGAGAATAAATGAGATAATTAGTCAGAAAAATAAAGATTTTCGAAATCAAGAAGATAAAGACTGCCTGATTTGTGAGATTCGAAAAATCAAAAAGATAAGAGTTGAACTGAAAAGCGGATTTGGAAAATCAAGAATCTGCTTGATTGCTTGATTTTTGGAAGATTATTACCATTTTGAATTAAATAAATTCAAAATATGGATTTTGTGTGATAATAAATAATCGATTTTCAGATTATTTACTAAAATGAATTGACAGTCAAGAATGTAAGATCATTTTAAATAATTTCATTTATTTAAAATGAGGGAAATGTTAATTTTGACAATTAAATAATTAAAGATAATTATTTAATTTAGAGGATATGATTAATAATTAAATAAATTAATAAATTCATTTAATTATGAGAATTAGTGACATATTAAATAAATAAATGAAATTCATTTATTTAATAATCAGGAAGAATAAATGAATAAAGGTAATTAAATAAATTACGAAATTTATTTAATTAGGGGAAGACTTAGACAATTAATGACGTATTTAATAAATAAATAAAATTTATTTATTTAATAATCATGAGGAATAAAAGGACATGAATTAATTAAATAATTATGAATTATTTAATTACTAGTCAAATGTGGACCAATGACATAATTAAGATGTCATAATTATGCTAGGATGAAAGTGGTAAAATAGAGCTTGCAGGCCTAGGTCATTTTTATGTGTCTACATTTTGCCCCTCTTTGTCATAATGTAGCATGTCGCATTGTGACAAAGAAAATAAGTTAAAGTCATGCCCCAGTGAAGGTATGGAGTATCGATGCCCCCTCAGGAAATTTTTCAAATTTTGGGCCGACGACAGAAAAAATTGGAAAGTGTCCTGATAAGTCAATTTAATGACCAGAAAAACAATGGCTCAGACAGTTTCAGATTCTGACATGTTTAAAGTGGCCAAAGGGGTGGTCAAAGTTGGTCAAAAGGGCCTTCAGTAATAACCTAGTTGAAAAATGTCATTTTGACTTTATAAATAGGTTGACAAAGGGGTAAAAGTCAATTCATTTTCACTATTTACTTTAGAAAATTCGAGAGCTCAGAGATCAGAGGACTTCTGCGAGGATGGTGATTCCAATGACTGAGCATCATGGTGAGATCGTGCGGACCTACAGGCGGCCAGAGGGCTCAAAGCTAGCGGTATGTACCCCTAACCCACTTTGTCATTTTTTGTTTTGCGTGCCAAAATTAGGGTTTTAGGGCAAAAAATGAATGTGCCGCGATGCATATGCGTGCACGTAAGCCGCATTTGACTTCGTGTTAGACGCATTTGTTGCGTCACGATGCAAGTGTAAGGGGTATTTAGGGGAGGCCGAGGATGAGTAACACATTTGCTAAAAATGCGACGCATTCGCAATATCGTGTCGCATTCGATAGTTATAACGCCGCATATGTCATTTTGCGATGCATTCGCTAGTTTGAGCGACACATTCAAATGAAGTGACGCATGTGCCATAAACTATGACGCAAGCGCTCTGATGCGACACAATTGAGAGACAGAACGACACAATCGATATGTCATGACACATGTGAAGTACGGAACGACGCAACCGTTGTTCCGTGACGCAAGCGCAATCAACGCGACACATTTGAATTTGACTTTGCCTAGTGCTGATTTTGATGCTTTTCAAATTTTAAATGCTAATGATGATAATGACGATTGTCTAGAAGGTACTGACACATTGTTTGGCTTTGTGCAAAGATAGATTGCACCCATTTATACTCGGGAGAGCAGACCATCGACCTTCCAGTTTGGTGATCAGCTGACTCCGTGGGAGTGACGACGGTTGATGCGGCTGGGCTTATATTATGCTGCCTATATGCCTATTATTCAGGAAAATAGGGGTTTGCTAACTGCATTATGTGAGAGGTGGCGGTCAGAGACATGCTCATTCCACTTGCCGCAGAAGAGGCCACAGTGATGCTAGAGGACATCTATCGGGATGAGGGAGCAGGATATCAGACCTTCACAGCGTACTATCGGGATGAGCGAGCAGGACTCAACATCTAGGGCTATGAGATCTGCTGGGAGTTTATGGCGGAGCATTATGCTCGGTTCAATGCATTTCTAGCGACACTGATCGGCAGGATACTGATTCCTGACCAACGTGGGCATGGGTTTCCCATTGGTTGGGGAGATGTGATAGTGGGGATGAGGTGGGACAGGACAGTGTATGCCTGGGGGCCTTGTTTGTTGGGCACACTCTACCATCAGCTTCATGAGGTGGTTTATAGGAGGGCTGAGAGCATTTCCTGTGGGACTACACTTCTAATAATATGGGCCTAGAAGCATGTGGCCATATTCCGACCTCCTATCCAGAGACCGCAGCTAGCCAAGGGGATGCCTTATGCTTATTATTATGTTGGTTCCCTACAATAGACCAGGATGGGAGAGACAGGTTGGTGGCGCCATCGGATAGATACCATGGTTTTATTCATCTGGAGGTCGTACAGAGACTGCCAGCAGTGGGACGATGAGGATGACCACCTGAGCTTTTGCAGACAGTACCACTATCTGATTGGTAGGATAGTGCAGAGCCAGCTTATTATAGAGATGTATATGCCACAGCGTGTACTGAGATAGTTTGGGGAGTAGCAGGGTGTACCAACAAGTACAACTGAGTATGCCAGATCTTCTAGGGAATCAGCTTGGGGGCTAGCGATTCCTGTAGCTTTTTTTGAGAAATAGATTGATGGGCTAGCAACCCAACAGTGGGGATGGAGAGGTGGGATTGCGGATCCCAGGACTACCGTTGACTATAACTTATGGTGGCAGGCACATCGACTAGTGCCACTAATAGATCCAGATGGGCCAACACCTATTGACAGGAGGTTAGTTATACCACGTTGTTGAGAGTCAGGCGAGGGGGCATAGACGGTGATAGAGGCAGAGGTAGGGGGAGGGATGGCGGCAGGGATGGAGGTAGGGGGAGGGATGGAGGGCAAGATGGGGGTGGGGATGGAGGTTGGGGTGGAGATGATGGAGGAGACGGTCAAAGACAGAGGAGAGATGGCTAGAGACAGGGAAGGAGGGTGCGGCTGCGTGTGGGCAGAGCAACATTGGATGCTATTCCAGAGGTAGCCGAGGAGGGGGAGAGAGAGGAGGAGGAGCTGAGGCAGGAGCAGGAGAGACAGGAGGGGGAGCCGAGGTAGGAGTAGGAGGAGGAGGAGCTAAGGTAGGAGCAGGAGCTTGAGGTAGATGTGGATGTGGATGTGCCTCGGGACGAGGGAGTTGGTGGCGAGGAGGTGGATATGCCACGAGATGAGGGAGTGGGTGGCGAGGAGGTCGTAGAGGAGGACGGTGATGATGATGATGCCATGGATGAGGCCAAGAGACTCCTGAGATGGAGGATGGTGGAGGGAGAGGAGGAGATAGCCCCTACCTCAACATTTCCCCAGGACGCCACGATAGATCAGAGGGTGACAGATCTACAGAGGAGGCTAGATGAGAGTGTGGCATAGGTCAGGGCACTATAGGTAGAGCTAGAGGTGGCTCGAGTAGAGCGGGATTAGGCAGTGATCTGCCAGCAGGAGTCAACAAAGTGGTGTGTGGACTTTGCAGCTTTATGTTCAAGACCTTCAGGGGATATGGCTCATGAGCTTGCCAGGGTGAGCACTTGGTATGGGTAGTACATGACCTTATATGAGTAGGAAGTGCCTCCCGAGCGACGAGATCCTACACTGTCACGCTGATAGACGAGGACAGGCAGCGGTCATAGATCAGGGAGTGGGAGCAGCAATAGGAGTCACACCAGTGTAGGAGGTTCTACCTCGTCAGGGCACACATTAGGGCACAGGTCCCACCACTCAAATAGGCATGCCTCGAGTCATCATTCGAGCCATAGTCATGGTCTACCGATTCAGAGCAGAGGTCAATACAGAGGCAGCCACCAGTGATAGATCCTTCAATGTCACAGAGTCAGGCCGTAGTGTCATCACAGGTGCCATCAGGCTCACAGACAGAGGCAGTTACCATTCCACCTATTATCTCAGCGCCAGTCGTAGGTCCTCAGCCGCCACACTCTTCACCACGAGGGGATGATGAGAGCCTTTTCTAGGGGCATGTTTGCTATATTTTCTTCTATGTTATGACACATTATGTATAGACCACCTAGCCTGTGAGATCCATTTTTGGGATATCTCTTGACTCTATCCTATGACATTGTATATTTTTGAGATGATGCTATATGATGCAGTTTTGATGCGGCCTACATGTGTGTTATGCGATGTTATTTGATTTATGCATTATGATATATGTGATGTGATGCTTTATGTATGATGTTGATTTATGCTGGATGATGGTATTATTTATATGTCTTGTCATGTATGTCCTATAATGCTTACTTATGATATGATGCCATGATGATGCAATGCTTATTTATATGTTATGTCGATTTTGTGATGATGATGATAATGATATGCATAATGTATTTATTTGAATGGATGCCATGTTTATGATTATGTTAATGCAATATGCAATGAAATGTATATGATTTAATGCTATGGATGATGTATGTATGGGCCTAATGCAATGTTTATATGATTATGTATGCACTTATGTTTTTGTATGTCACAGGATATCATCGAGAGACAGACAAGAGAAGATGACCAGACCGAAGGAGATGCATGTTAGTTCCTAGACTAAATCATTCAAGACTTTACCATAGGACTTTAATATTTATTTCTCTTAATCATCATTGGGAAGACTGTTGTAATGGCCAACAAACACCATGATATGACATAGATCAAGGTGTACAAGGTCGTTCCATCACATAAGATAAGCAGTCATAGAAAAAGATGATTAGGACTCATACAAAGAGTGCAATTGCCCCAGTCTTTTTGTCATAATCAACTACAAGCAGAAAAGACAAGAAGGACAATTCATGAAACGTTGTTGCTTCTCTAAATCCTGTTTCCAAGACATCCTTGAGAAACTAGCAGCATGATTACTAAGATACAAAATAGATCCATTATCATGATACATCATTGTTTTTCTAAATCCTGAAATCAGGACCTCGCTGAGAAACTAGTAATCATGTGTGTCAAAAGTCAAGACAAACGTCATGATACGTCGCTACTTCTCTAAATCCTGTTGTTGGGATCTCGCTGAAAAACTAGTAACATGATAAAAATCCAAAAGACAAGTGCCAAGTGTTTTCCAAGTGTGTCCGGATACCCATTGTTTTAATGTCAAGATGTCAGGTTTGATGATGTTAAGATGCTAGGGTGTCAAGGTTTTGACGATGCCAAGATGACGAATGTCGAAGGTTTCCAAATTCAGGAAGGACACATCTTGAATAATGTTGATGTCGAGAGGATTGATCCCTAAATGTAAAAAGGGATCCCTCGAAATGCTAGTGACAGGGACGGTGACGATGCCTAGGAAGGACACATCCTTAGGCATAAATGGCATAGTTTGTTCTTTAGAAGGACACATCTGAAGAATATTGATGTCGAGAGGAGTGATCCTTAGGTGTCAAGAGGATCCCTCAAAATGTTGAATGACAATGACGATGCCTAGGAAGGACACATCCTAAGGCATGAATGACAGAGGCTATTCTTCAGAAGGACACATTTGAAAGATAACCAAGAGTTGATAGTTTGACAGGTTATGATCATTTGACTTGTGTTGACCATATGTCAATTTATTTTGATATGTTGATGTGATTGTCATGTTTGAATAAATGATTGCCATACCTTGCTTTAGAAGTTTTCCTATTTGTAAAATGATTTGTCTTGACTTGAAGACTTTTGACGTGTGTGCTAGTGTAATGCCATGAACCCTAATTGACTGACCTAGTGCAGCCTCAGGGGCTCATCGACAGATGGCCTTGCCTACGTCATACACTCAGAGACCTCGTAGTTCGACACGACCAATGACTTTGTCTTGATGACCAAAGATTGCGTCATGATTTTATTTTGACAAACCTAAAAGGACTGACCTAATGTCTCGGGGACTTGAAAATGAGTTTTTCCTACGTAGCAAATGCGCAGAGACAACGTAGTTCAGACAAATGACAAAGACTAATTGATTTGACAGAATTGACAAGAAATTACTCTGGTTTTGCATTTTTTGAGACAGTTTGACATTTTTTGTAGTTTCTTCAAGATGTTTTTCATTTTTTAAGGTCTTTTTTTTTTTTTTCAAGACATTTTACAATGTTTTTGGTATTTCTTTTGGACGTTTTATGATGTTTTGTCATTTTTTCAGGACATTTTATGATGTTTTTGTCATTTTTCAGGACACTTTATGATGTTTTTGTCTTTTTTCAGGACATTTTTCCATGTTTTTGGTCTTTCTTCAAGAATTTTACAATTGCTGAGACCATGCGTGATACCCACTGCAGTCATATGATAAAATTTTCACCCCTAGTCAGGTCGAAGAATTAGCCAATTTTAAAGGACGTGAACGGGATGTGCCTGGGGTGTCAGATGGACAATATTTAGGACTTGATGTCAACCTTTTGTCAACCATGAAAGGAAGGGTATGTTGTCATGGCAGATGTCGTGGCAGCAATGGAAAATGTATTTCATCCTAGGCCAAGGAAGACAAAGTAACAATAGATGGCAGAGAAATGATTGATTACACATGGTGCTTGTTTGCTAGGTTTTCACCATGGTACTTATCCAAAGCGCCTATTTGTCAGGATTTCACTGTTGGACGAATTATTTTTCTTTACTATTTTTGTCATTTTTCTTTTTTCTTTTGGTGCCGCTAAGATGCCTGTTTGCCAGGTTTTCATCAAGGCAACAATTTTTTACCATTTTTCAATTTTTTATTTTTTATTTTTTTAATTTTAAAGTTTTCGGCTCAACTTTTTGATGCTTATGCATAAAACTTCCGAATATGTAGACTATTGATAGGCTCTGTCAATTGTTCACCATCCAACATAGCCAATTGATATGCTCCAGAACCAAAAGAAGATATGATGACATAAGGACCCAACCAGTTTGGTTCAAACTTGCCTGGCTTTTCTCTATTAGCTTGGTTCTTAGGGTTCTGCATGAGAACTAAGTCGCCAACGTCAAACTTCCTGACCATGAATTTTGTATTGTAACTGCAACAAAGACGGTTTTGATACGCTTATAGATGTTTAAGGGAATTTTTCCTTCTTTCCTCTAACATCTCCAGCTCGTACAGGCGCGATAGTCTATACTCCTCATCATCAGTTAAACCCTTCAGGGAGAATCATAAGGAAGGAATTTCAACCTCGATGGGAAAGATGGCCTCAGCTCCAAAGACCAAGAGTAAATGGAGTGGCTCATGTGGGTGTACGAATGCTAGTGCGGTAAGCCCACAGAGTAGGGTTGAGTTGAATATGCCAGTCACGACCAACGTTATTGATAGTCTTTTTAAGGATTTTAACAATGGTTTTATTTGATGCCTCAGCTTGACCATTTCCTTGCGGGTAATACAGAGAGGAAAAATGATGTTGGATGTGAAATCACTCACACAAATCACGAACGTCTTGGTTTTTAAATGGACGCCCGTTGTTAGTGATGATGGATTGTGGAAGGCCATACTGGAAAATGATGTAGTTAAGAATGAATTTGGATATTTGTTTGTCGGTTATGTATGTTAGAGGGATGGCTTTGATCCACTTTGTAAAGTACTCAATGGCGGTTATGATGAATTTGTGGCCATTGGACGAGGTAGGATGAATCTTACCCATGAGGTCGAGTCCCCATTGAGCGAAGGGCCAAGGAGAAGTGATCGACCAAAGTTCCTGCACTGGAGCATGGATCAAATCACTATGAATCTGGCATTGGCGACAAGTCCTGACATATTCTACTACATCTTTTTCAATGGTTGGCCAGTAGTACCCAAGTCTCGTTATCTTCTAGGCCAGAGTAGGACCACTCAAATGAGACTCGCATATACCCTCATGTACTTCGTGTAAGGTTGTACATGCTTCATTAGTGTCGAGACATTTAAGGAGGGTGTCGTCAAAGCTACGACGGTAAAGGGTGTCATTGACGATGGCATATCTTGTGGCTTTTCAGATAAAAGACTTCCTCTGGTTATTGGAAAAATTAGGTGGAAGGGTTTGGGACTTAAGGTAGTCATAAATATCTTGGTACCAGGAAGAGTCAGGACCAACAAGTTCACAGACCATCTCTGACTCTGGAATGTCATAGGTAGGGACCAACAATTGTTCTATTAGGAATTCTAGCTGAGGCATATTGCTTGGAATGTTGAGGAGAGAGCCTATTGTAGCCATTGCATCTGCCACTTTGTTCTATGCTCTCAGAACTTGTTCAAAAGTCACCATATGAAAATACATCTGAAAATTGGTAACCATTCGTTTGTAGGGCATGAGTTTCTCATCCTTTGTGTCGTAGTCATCATTAACCTGGTTGATGACCAACTAAAAATTCCCATAGACATGTAGTATTATGATTTTCCATTTTATTGCCATTCTAAGTCCTTTAACCAGTGCCTCATATTCCGCCACATTATGTGTGCATAGGAAAGCTATGTGGAAAGACTTAGGAATGGAATCTCCTTGAGGGGTGATAAACAATATCCCTACCCCTGAGCCATGATTAGTATGTGATCTGTCAAAGTATAGCCTCCAGGGAGACTTTGGTTATGTGTGGAATATTGATTCATCTGGGAAATCTACCACTAAGGGATGATCACTTTGTATAGGTGTGTCTGCCAATTGGTCTACAATCACTTGTCCTTTGATCACTTTTCTTTTGACATACTGAATGTGGTATTCGCTTAGAATCATGACCCATTTTTCTAGACGTCCTGTCAATGCTGCACGACTCAATAGATATTTGAGGGGGTCAATCTTGGCTACCAACTGTGTCTGATGGCTCAACATATAATGTCTTACCTTCTGAGTTGCAAAGACAACTGCTAGACAAGCGCGTTCAATTGATGTGTAATTCAATTCATACCTGACCAGTGTCCAACTGATATAATATACGACTCTTTCTTTTTCTTCTTGGTCATTTTGTGCTAGCAATGCCCCCAGTGCTGAATTAGTGGCATAGATGTATAGGATCAATGGTTTTCTGTGAATGGGCGACATGAGGACTAGCAGTGATAGTAAGTATTCTTTTATTTTCTGGAAGGCTTCTTGGCATTTATCTGTCCACACAAAGGGGATGCCTTTGCGCAGAAGATATTGGAATGGTTGACACTTGTCAGCCAATTGTGCTATAAAGCGCCAGATAGATTGTACCCTGCCCTATAGAGTCCTGAGTTTGCTTATTCCTCTGGGAGGAGGCATGTCCATGATGGCTTTGAATTTTGATGGATCAACTTCAATGCCTCTTTGAGAAACTATGTATCCCAAGATTTTACCCGATGTTACACCAAAGACACATTTCTTAGGATTCAGTCAAACTTTGTATTCTTCTAGTCTCTTAAAAATTGTGTCTAACACCTTCAGATGATCTTTTCTTGTTACTGATTTAGCCAATAGGCCATCTACGTAATCTTCCATTATTTTATGCATCATGTCATGAAAGATTGTGGTCATAGCCCTCTGATATGTGGCGCCTGCATTTTTAAGACCAAATGGCATGACATTCCAGCAGTATGTACCCCAAGGGCAAGTGAATGTTGTTTTATGCTGGTCTTCAGGGGCAATATGAATTTGATTGTATCCAGAGAAACTATCTATGAGGGACAACATCTTGTATCCTGCTATGAGGTCAACTATGATATCAATATTTGGCAAAGGAAAGTCATCTTTTGGGCTTGCCTTGTTTAAGTCTCTAAAATCTATGCAGACTCGGATCATTCCATTTGGTTTCGTTACTAGCACAAGGTTAGATATCCATTCAACATAATCAATAGACCATATGAATCCAGTGTCTAGAAGTTTCTTCAACTCAACCTTGACCAATAGAGCGATCTGAGGATGCATTTTGCGTAACTTCTATTTAACTGGTTTGGCATTAAGAAATAGTGGCAGATGGTGTAGAACCAGTTCTGGGTCTAATCCTGACATGTTAGCATAGGACCATGCGAAGTTGACGTTACGTTATGTAAAGAATTTGTGAAATTTTGGTCTCTCTTCTTCAGTCAAGGATGCAACAAAGAGGACCATTTTGGGATCTTCTATTGTTGATATGTTGTCTTCTATGGTGTCCTCTATGAGCATAGCTGATTTCTCTTGTGTTACGGGAAGAAATTCCAGTCCTCCATCCTTGGGTGCCTCAGAGAGGTTTTCACCCGCATATACGTCCTTTATTTTTACTTTTTTGTCGTCAGAAGGTGCCTTTCGGTTTTCACCTAAAGACATTTCATTTTATATTTTATTTTTATTTTTAATTTTGTGACTAGAGGATGGAGCAGTCTCGCCGAAGTAGGTTGCACAATCTAGGTCAATGGCGAATCCTTCCTTGTGATCACCACTGGGTATGCCCTCACGTAATCCCATGAATTTTGCAATAGCCTCATCATTCTGAAAGGTGTCCAAGACTGGCGGGCCTTGTTGGTCCCAATTGATTAATTATGGATAGACTAAGGAAATGCCATCGTTAGCGTTGGTGAATTGAGGGGAGGATGCAGAAAGCATGCAGACGGATTCAAAGATATTGTAGATGAAATTATCATCATCCAATTCCACATCGGACTCTATCCAATATTCCCCTTCACTTGTTTCATATTCATTGCCAAAGTAAGGGGTGAAGGGCTCAAAGTCGTGGTTGTTCGCGTTATCTAGAAATTCAGATGGATTCGACTGTTGGTTACTAGATTTAGGTGGTGGGTCTTGTATGTCATGGGGAAGGGAAATGGAACTATGACTATTTGGTGCTTGATCGATTTTAAATGTTTTCCAAAAATTTTGTTCAGAGGTAAGCTCCCCCATTTCGACAAACAAATCATCGAGGCAACAGTCACTTAAGGATCTTTGAGAGCCACATTCCCACTCTTGGGAGTTAGTTTTGGTGAAGGTTTCCTTAGTGGTCTCGATACTTTTTGAAGCATGCATGTGCTCACTCAAAAGCCCAGTGGTACGTCGATCATCATTGTCGGACAATCCATACCCTAATCCAAGATACTTTGGTATTTTGAAAGATTCTATGGGCTCTCTTCGTCCAGTTTTATTTTTGCCTAGGCCACTAGTTCCATCGTAGCCTTTAGCCTTCATCATGTCATATCCCTTGCCATATTTCTTAACTGGTAATGGGGGTAGTTCGGCCATATCTTTATAGAGCCATCCTGTAATATCATCCAGGTCCTTGTTACTCATGTCTCCCCATTTTGTGAAAACTGTTTTTGGTGGAACTTTGAAAATTTCTTTGGGTTCCATTCTAAAACATGGTCGACCATAGACCTTCAGAGACTTGGGTATTGTTGTGATGCTATATGCCATATGTAGTTTGAATTCTCCATAGCTTAGGTCCTGGATCTTGACATTGAGTTCATCCTTAGGAAGTGTGGAAGATGGTGGTGTAGTGGAAGATGTGGATGGAGTGGACGTGGAAGACGATGCGAGTGTGGATGGGTCAACGTATTTAGAAGAAGAGGAGCCAGGAGCTTCTCGGTTGATGGGCACTCAGTTTGCATAAATACCCCTTAGGTTGGTACAATATTGAAAAGGGTCGGGGTCTCCATATATATATGGTGATTTATGTGCCGTCAAATGGGAATTTTAAGCATTGGTGATATGTGGATGGAACGGATTTTAAGGCATGAATCCATGGGCAGCCGAGCAAGATGTTCTAAGGTAATTCTAGATCTAGGACCTGGCAAGTTGTATCCACAATGACTGGTCCTACTCTGATAGGAAGAGAAATAACGCCTCATGAAGAGCGTTCTTCGTCATCATATGCTTTTATGACTATACTCTTTGTAGGGTCCACACATGCATCAAAAAATCCTAGAGCTTAACCAGTTTCAAGGAGCATATGTTCAATCCTACTCCGCCATCTACTAAAACTCTTTTGACCTTGTGCTTATGGAAAAAAGTTTCAATGTGTAATGCATCGTTATGGTTAGTCTTGGGTGAAGAGTAGTCTTGATCAAAAAAGGTGACATGGTGAGGTGTAGTGAGGTATCCCACCATGGTCTCAAATTGGTTGACATCAATATCCTTAGGGACTGACGACTCTTGCAGGGTTTTATCCAATATAGCCTTATGTGTGGGAGAGATGCGAAGCAGCTCGAGTATAGAAATTTGCGCGGGAGTTTTTCCAAGCTGGTTGATAAGGTTAAACTGACTCTTGGGTTGCCATTGCTTTGTGGTCGAGGTGGGTTGTGATTGCCTAGGAGATGGACCGGGTATGGTAAGCTTAGGTTGCCTAACAAGAGGCAAACCAGCTATGGTGACCTTTCCACTTCAAGTAGTAGCATTGCATTGGGGTGCTCTCTTGACTGTGATGGTATTGACACATTCATTATCAGTTCGGATATTGTTTATAGTAGGTCCACTGGAATAGTCATACTTGGCTCAGGTGAAATTGGCTTGATTATTGTTTGTCTTAAGACCTGACGTGGAAGCCTTATTAGAACCATGGTCTTGCAGTGGGTTCCTATGAATGGTATGATATGAATTAGAGGAAAATTGTGGTCCACCTACCTCAATTATACGGTTCTCGATAAGGTCTTGTACAAGATTTTTCAGTTGTCGACAAGAAGTTTTATGTCCTTTTGCCTGATGATAATCACAAAATGCATTATCGTCCCACCATGTTGGTTTGAATTGTCTTGGGTCATATGGTTTTGGTTCTTGAAGTGTGATGACACCATTCTGAAGGCATTTCTTTAGGACTTCCTTAATGGGCTCACCCAAGGGAGTGTATGTGCGACCCCTCGGGAATTTTCTCATCTAACGGTATTGTCCTTGATTATTTTGGCTGCTTTGGTTGTTTGGGGGGACATTGGTAGAGGGTATCAATATCGTCGTTGATTTTTTTTGCAGTTGAACTCCTTTTAGAGCTAGTACAGGACCCATAGTGTTTGCAGCCTTAGCGTCCACAACACCGTCATTGGTAACATGTTTATTTTTGACCCAGTATTTATTTTTTTCAGTGGGAGGATTTGCATTTGTGTTTTTAGGACCGTATCTTAGCTCTCCCTTTGCAATAAGGGCTTTCTCAATCTGGACACCTTTTTCGACTAGGTCCGTGAAGGTTGTTCAACAATGTACTTTTAATGCATATTTTAAGGGTCCTAGAAGTGTTTGAACGAACATGTCCACCTTTTTCCTTTTCGGGTATGTCGATGTGGCAACGACTAGCTAGAATTCTCCATTTTTTAAAGAATGGGATGAATGTTTCACCAGCATCCTCTTGTGTGAGATTGCATAAGCTAGTAATAGAGGTGTCCATGTCAATGTTGTACGTGTAATTTTTTATGAATTTGTGTTTAAGCTCATCCCATGTTTGGATATCCTTTTGAGTGGAGAACCATTCAAGGGCAGGACCTGCAAGACTTTTAGAAAAAAGTCTCATCAAGTATGTTTGTTCATAGGCGACGTCCATACAATTGGTTGCAAATTTGCGAACATGTTTGATGGGGTTTGTCTTTCCTCTGTATTTGGTAAAATTAGGTGACACATATCTCGAAGGAAATGGTGGCATGTATAAGTTCATGTCGAAGGGATATACGGATAGATCATATGACACTTCTGATTTTTTGCTGGATATTTGTATGTTTTCTATGGTCTTCTCTAGACCCATCAGTTTTGCTTGTAAGGCATCGATTATAGGGTCATTTGTGGTCCATACATAGGATTGATTGGTATGCCATAGGTCCCCATTTGTTGTGTGTGGATGTTGGTGTATTGTTGAGGGATGGATTGTTGTGACATGTGTGATGTGTTTTGATTTGCGTGTTGTTGGTATTGAAAGTTTGGATTGGGGGCATGTTGGTGGGTATGAATATGGGATGAGGATGTTGGGATGTGTCCCCCAGCCATTTGGGTCGATATTTGGGGAATATGGTGACCTTGAATATTTTGATGTGCGAATGATGCCATAGGTTGTGTGTGTTGACTGCCTTGTCCAAATTGTTGGGTTTGTACAAGGGGAATGGTCATATTTTGTCCTTGGGAGGTGATGGCATTAAACTGTGTTGATGTGTTAACATTTTTTTGTTGTCCTTGAATAAAGATATGTCGTTTGCCTCCACCCAAAGGATTTTGTGAGATACCAATGAGAGGATATGATGAAGATGTACTCATGGTATTAGATGTAGTTTTCAATGGAGGATTTGTATGGCTTGATGATGCCCCCATGGCATTTACCGTAGTGGTAAAGAGAGGATTGGAATAACTTGCCCACACTGCCAAGGACCCAAAGGTGGTTCCAGCCGATTGTGACGGTGTTGTAGATATTGTGGGTACTGTGACGGATTGTGATCCTCCAATGGATGTAGCGTTTATTGAATTGGAGTTGCTTGGAATGTTGGAGGTAGCACTCATGGTCATTGTGACATTTTGTGAGGTAGCATCAAAGAAAGTATTGCTTGTGGTGCTTGGAGGTTGACCATTATTTGACATGTTATGTGTATTGTTGATGTTATTGGCAAGAGATGTCGATCTCAAGGTATCAATGTTGAATCCCTGAGGTAATTTGGATCCTTGACTTAAAAGTATGGTCAAATATCTATCTATGTCATATAAGACCATTTGTTCTACAAAGTAGGCCGCCTCTGGATCTTGTGCTGCTACCTCTAGGATTTCCTCAAGTATTTATCCATATTCATCCTTATGTAAAAATGGTTCAAAGGGACTATTTGATGAGGATGTTATGGTCATGAGAGGTTGAATGTCCATGTTGTTGAATGGGTCGTCAAAAGTCCAATTTGGGTCATACATGTGATTTTTGATGTTGGAAGTGGAGTCTTGTCCAAAATTTTCCATTTGTCGTTTCTTTCTTTGGAGTCTAGTTTCCACCATAAATGAAATTGCTCAAATGGAAATGATGAGAATGACGACTAAATGCGAGGATGATGAAAACCTATATTTTTGGGATTTTCAATAAAGGATGAAAATACAAGACTATGTTTTCCAAAGAAAATGTTGACTAGGATGACTAGGTGATGATGATGTTTGTCTAAGGAATGATTGATGTGAGATGACAGAGCTATCAAAGCCAAAATGCCAAATGAGGAGTAAGATGATAATGTGGACTAAAGACTTAATATGATTAATGCAAGGTCTAGGTTTGAAATGACGACTAGGATGAATAATATTTTTGTATTTTTGGGAATAAAGTATGCAAGGTACAAACTAGAATGCAATTTGGAGAAAAGGATACCTAAACACTTCCAAGCTTAGTCTTTGTTTTTGATTTTGGTTACTAAAGGACTTGTTTGAAAATAACGAAGTGACAAGGTCAAGATGACTAGTGAGTTTTCCTAACTAGACTGTTGAGTTGGAAATTCTCACAAAAGGGGGAAAAAAGGAGTGATAATTAAGTCCAAGATAACCTAGTTTTGAAAGCAATGATGTTGCAAATCGTGATGAGGTCAACCTAATCCAAAGTATGCAAGGAAACCTAAGGTCAAGCTAATGCCTAATGTATACAATGAAAATTTGAAAGATGAAGCCTATGGTTAAGACTACAAACTAATGGTTGAATGATAAAACTTTTGAGCAATTTCAAGGTTGGTCTCTGACAGGATCCTCTTGGAAAAAGTTTTTTGACAATAGACTGATAGAGTTTAGACACATATTCAACTTTGTATCAGGGTTTTATTTGTATAAGGAAAATGCGTCGTTTGAGACCATGGATGTGTCATAGTATTTCAAATGCATTACAGCTTAAGCGAATGCGGCTCTGGAGTTGACGAATGCGGTGTAGTTTTACAGATGCGGTTCTGTGAGTTTCATACGCGTTGCGACGCAATCAGATGTGGTGTTTATGGGATCAGATGTAGTTTAATAGAGTGATTGCATCTCAAGATTTTTCAAATGTGTTTCATAACATCATATGTGTTTCAACAGTTCCGTCACAGGTTGTAAAAAAATTGAGTTTTCTGATGTATTTAGAGAAAATCTGATCTGTCAAATGTTGAATGTTTTGTTCATAATCATAAATGTGGTGAATAATGTTTGAAAATCCAGCAAATAATTGAAAAGCACAATGTTTTAGTGTAAGCAAGCGCACATAAGACAAGTACAATCCTAATAAGCCAAAGGTTTGTATACTTGGTATAGCCCATCGATATACCCAGATTGGTGATGAACACCTTTCCTTCTCGAGAGCGCATAGCTTAGAATTTTGGTGGCATAGGTGGTGGCACAGGCTCCCCTCCACGACACTCACTTCTACGGGCACACCAACTTCAGATTCTTGGGTAGTGACTTCCCAAGAACTGCTATCTCTACTCAAGGGGATCAATAGTGAGTATCTTCGGGCATGATATTGTACCTTGCACTATACCAAGCAACGACTGAAAATGGTTGGCCTCTAAAAAAATAGGTATTTAGTAAGGGCATCCTTTTGAGTTGCCACACATGGGGCGAGAGATTAATCACCAATTAGGTGGCACTCGAGCCTGAAGAGGTTACGCTCAATAGGGTTTATGGGAGTACTACTTCATCCGTGTGACACATCCACACTCGTGATACTTGAACTTTCCTCGAGCACCCATTTTATATTCCGGCTGGAAGTGGCTTGGATTTAGCTTGTTATCGGTTGAGTCGTCCCTTAAGGTGAGTAATTTTTCCCTTAAGGCAGGCCCATTTCTAGAAATAATAACCGTTTCTCTTACACCTAGGATTGCCCGAAAGCGCAAGGGGAGAGGATACTCCGATTATTAAGTCTTAAGGTTTTATAACAAATAAAATGGGTCTAGTTTTCTGATCACCAAGTTTTCACAAGGTGAGAGCATAATCACCTACCATTTGTTCAAACACAATCAAACACATGGAAACAAAGTTCATTTTAGTGCACCAATGGAAATATTCCTAAACTAAAAATCACAAACAAAT
This sequence comes from Sequoia sempervirens, assembly GCA_007258455.2. Lineage (NCBI taxonomy): Eukaryota > Viridiplantae > Streptophyta > Pinopsida > Cupressales > Cupressaceae > Sequoia > Sequoia sempervirens. The sequence continues at coordinate 85,068 of VDFB02333462.1, forward strand.
GGTTTGAATGATAAATCTTTGACAAATGTAGCTGCAAAATCACATGTCAGTAGTTTCATCAAATGCCTTTGACCCACGAAAATGCTAACGCCACACGCTGCAAACCAATATTAGTAACGCGAAAAACCTATGCTAAAGAAGAAAAACAGAATGCCAAAATAGGAAAGAATAGAAAACATAAAACAAAATACAAAAGAAAAATAACAGAAATTGGAAAAACAGAATGCACAAGGAATAAAAAAATTACCAGGTAAATGCGTCGCAGTAGAGCGAATGCATCGCATCTTGACAGGAAAATGCATCTCGTTATTGTCAAATGTAGATTTTTGTACTGCGAGTGCATCACCTCAGAGTGCTTGTGTCGTTTGATAGTTCGAATGTGTCGCAACGCATCAGATGCGGTGCGGGAAAACTCAAATGCGTTGTTTCGTACCTGTTCCTGTAAAAAAGATAGAAGACACAAAAAAAACCGTACGAAACAAAAAAAGAACAGCCGGGTTCACCAATGTATCTAAGGGTTATTTTTGGATTGTTAGATTATCAAATCAATAAAGCAAAAAACCCAAAGAAGCTATCAAGAACAAAGGAAACTAAAAACAAGAACAATTATACCTGTCGTTCATCGAATCTTCCATGATTTACCTTCATAGCACCTTCTAACTTGCTGATGGTTGCCCTCAGATCGAACGTGTGAGCAATTTGAAAACAAAGACTAAGTCCTACACAAGCTTTGAAGGATTTCAGAATATGACAAAATGGCTCTACTGCCTAAGACAATTATGCCAAAATGATAAAATAAAATGCAAGCATATGTGTATGTGAGTATGCGTAAGTGTCTAAGTGTCTAAGTGTAATCGAAATTGTGAGCAAAATTGGCATTTTATAGAAAATGCAATTTTGGATGGACGGATGAGATTGAATTTTAACAGAAGCCTAAAAGCAGAGGATGACATTTAATGTGACATTCCCTATCAAGGTTAGGGAAAAATCATTAAATGAGTGGTTGAGATGTCATTTGAGAAGATCGAATTGGCGGTCGAGAATAAATGAGATAATTAGTCAGAAAAATAAAGATTTTCGAAATCAAGAAGATAAAGACTGCCTGATTTGTGAGATTCAAAAAATAAAAAAGATAAGAGTTGAACTGAAAAGCGGATTTGGAAAATCAAGAATCTACTCGATTGCTTGATTTTTGGAAGATTATTACCATTTTGAATTAAATAAATTCAAAATATGGATATTGTGTGATAATAAATAATCAATTTTCAGATTATTTACTAAAATGAACTGACAGTCAAGAATGTAAGATCATTTTAAATAATTTCATTTATTTAAAATGAGGGAAATGTTAATTTTGACAATTAAATAATTAAAGATAATTATTTAATTTAGAGGATATGATTAATAATTAAATAAATTAATAAATTCATTTAATTATGAGAATTAGTGACATATTAAATAAATAAATGAAATTCATTTATTTAATTAGGGGAAGAATAAATGAATAAAGGTAATTAAATAAATTACGAAATTTATTTAATTAGGGGAAGACTTAGACAATTAATGACGTATTTAATAAATAAATAAAATTTATTTATTTAATAATCATGAAGAATAAAAGGACATGAATTAATTAAATAATTATGATTTATTTAATTACTAGTCGAATGTGGACCAAGGACCTAATTAAGATGTCATAATTATGCTAGGATGAAAGTGGTAAAATAGAGCTTGCAGGCCTAGGTCATTTTTATGTGTCTACAGGATGAAATTTCTTGTTGCGGATATATAAGAGTGATTGTTGAGGTGTGAATGTATGCCAGTGGATGCTCGTGTGTGTGTATGTGTGAATAACATTCTAAATCATTCGAAGGCAAAGCAAAGTGTGAAGAAAAGTGAAGAAGTGTGTAGAAGAGTGAAGTATTGTTCATGCACTTAACTGGAATTGTAACCAGGCATTGGCAAATGCTATTTTCTCAATTCAAATCCCTGTGGATGGTTTTAATCTGAATCTCTTTGTAAGACAGTGAGTCTTCCTTTGAATTTGAGCAGTGAGCTCTAGGCAGTGTGCTTGAATGCATGTGCATTCCCCATATTTCATCTTCTTATACTTTTAACAGGGTATAATCTTGTGGACTGATCTCCACCGTGGTTTTTCCCCTAACAAGGTTTCCACGTAAAAAATTCTTGGTGTTATGTGTGTTTCTGATGTGTTGTTAATTTCTATTTTCATGATTAATAATTAGATCTGAGAATAAGGTTAATAAGTTGAATAAGCTTTGAAGTTTTGGAACAACTGATTCACCCCCCCTCTCAGTTGTTTGCCCTTGTTTTTCCAACAAAGCCCTTATTGAAAATAAACCAAATTAAAATAATAATTTTTTTGTGACACAAGATTTCCATTTCACCTTGGATGCTCCTGCATCACTATTTTATCTATAATCCTTAAAAAATAATCAATATAAACTCATATAAACTTCTCAAATCTAAAACTTCGTCTATATAATACCAAAAATAAAAGAATAAAAATATATTTTATGTTCATGCCTGGAATAATATTTTACTTCTACACTTCCAGATGTTCAATGCACAACTACAACACTCTAGTCCAGCTTCTCCAAGAAAACAAAGCTTTCTTACAATCTAAACTTCGCTCTTCCTTGTATATCTTCCACAATATAAAATACAACTTACAACAATTTGTATTCTCAAGACAATAATCCTTAAGAACTGCTTGAAACAAATGTATAACTTCACCCTCTGTAATCACAAAGCCCTTCTCCGCTAGAACATTCGACTACCCTCTCCTCTTTCTCTCACGTCGATGAGTATGAATGAATGAATAATAATAATAATGCCCTCTAAAACCTATGACTAGATCTCAATAACCACTTCTAATAATAGCCAAATTGAAACTTAATGGTATGCCCTCCATTATGCCCTCATCGAAGGTCTTGATTTCATATTTAAAGGCAAGAATATAGCCTATGATGGAGGCTTTTAGCCTCCATGTAAGGTTTATGCAGTTTAATTTCATTTAGTTCCCATTACATGATTTACATGATATGCAACTACTACTTAACAACCATAGCCTCCCTTAATACAAGTCGTTGTCTTTAAAGTGAACAAAATTATATATATATATATATATTTAAAATTCATTTAAATAATAATCAAAAAAATCTTTATTGATAATAGGTAAAATATAAAGATGTTAATGAAATAATATATCACCTTTTTAATTGTGAAAGACTAAGCCAAGGACCATAAATGATTTAACCTACTCTTACGACTTGACCACACTAGAAATGACACAAGATAAAACTCAGTGACAATATTGGGGTTACTTACCCAGATTTGATACAAAATCCTATGTAAGTATGTGTGTTCGAACCAATTGGCATTAACCTATTTATTTACCTATGTCTATACTCTTCTCTCTAGTGATACTCTCCCTCTCCATCTGGGAGGGTAAAATTTGATTCTGCGTTCAACTTAGAAGTCCACTAATATAGATAGTATGTTATTTGTTACGACATTATAATCATTGATTAAAAATAATAATCATTAAAATCAAAACACATTGCATTGCATTATAATTTTATCAAAATATCAATTGACATATAATCACCCACTAATGTCAAACATCCTTTTAACATAAAAGTTAAAAGTAATTTACAAATCAAAATTTGGGGTGTAACATCCTTTAGAGTCATGTTGGGATGACCAACTATGGAAGTCCTATGGCATGAAGGATCCTCAAAATAAACATAAGGAAAAAATAATAAATTTAAATTTAAATAAAACTAACCCAAAATAGGTAAAGAAATAAAGAGAAGGGGTCCCTATTTTGCCAAAGAAAAGTGGGGTATGTTGTGAAAGGAACAACATAACTATTTTCAATCCATGTTAAGAATGGAATTTTTTGAGGCCTTATTAAAATTCAAACTCCTTTGTTTTGGGATAACTTGGAGGATAGAGTTTTGCTAGAACTTGATTTGTTGAGGGAAATGGATGAGCAAGTAAAAAGAATTAGCTAAAGGTTGAAAGAAGCCTCTAATAGGAAAAAATTCTATGCAAACAAGAATAGGGCACCAATAAGCTCCTCAATCGGGGAGAAATTATTTCTTAGATTAAGACCTTATAAAAGCTCTATATCTTTTTAAAATGGAACCAAGCTAGCAGTGTTTCATGCCAGACCTTTTGAACTATTGGAGAAAATCTATCTAGTGGCTTACTTTTAGCCTTACCTCCAAAGTTGAGTCAAATCCATGATGTATTTCATATGTCATTACTTAAGAGGTATGTAACCAACATTAAACATATTCTACATTGGCATGCTTTGCAAGTGCAAGACCTAGAGATAATAATGATAGCCGTATAGAACCTTGGAGAGACATCAGTACTAATTTGGCAAAGGGCAATAGATTGGTCTAAAGTTTAGAAGTAATACATTATAGACAATGCTACTTGGTTAAATTTATTTTAGTATGATACTTGGCTAATTTTAAACTTTGTATAACATTAAATCAACATTTCTTGAATCTGATTCTTAGGTGGTAGTGACTTTGTTGAAGCGGCAACAATTAGATATCAGTTGGCATTTAGATTTGATTATAAAACAGATTCTTAATATGTGTGCTTCCTTGGAATCTGTTACCTTCTATCACATTCCTAGAGAATGGAATGGAGTTGCAGATTGTATGGCCAAATGGGCCTCTGGTCATCTGCAAAATTGGAACATTATCGATAGGGGTCAATTACCCTCGGATTTGTCTCAAAAGTTGGACCACTTAGTGGAGATTGATAGGGGTCGGTAATGTCCTTGCTTTGTACTTCTTTGTTTTCATTTGAATAAAAATTTTACCCCTCTTTTAGTTTTAGTCTAACATTTTTTTATGGTGACACTCAACATATTTTAAATTGTTACTAATATGTATTAAGATGATTAAAAATCTTAAGGGGGGAGAATGCCATATCCCTCTTTCCCAAACCCTTAGTTTTATCTACCTTATTTCTATCACGAATGTCTAAGATAGAAATATGTAATATTAATTTAAATAACATATATTTTAAATATGAAATAAAATATATTATTAAAAAGAGTTTAATTTTAAAAATTGACATGATTTCAAATTTAATTGAGTTAATTTAAAGGTTGCCTCATAAAGAAATTGATGGAAATAATAGTAATAAAAATATTATAAAAAAATATTGCATAGTTAAAATTAAAATAAGTTAAAAAATATGTTAAAAAAATATGAAATAAAATAAAATGTCTTTAAATTAGAAAGAAGAAATTCATTTATTATTTTATTGAATAGAAAATTGTTATGATTAAAGTGAATATGTAGCTACAAACAATAGTGTTAAGTAGGACACTAAGAAGTTGTTATGAATGAATAATGGAACTAATTGAAGTACTTGAATATGATTGTAATTAGATTTTTTTTTAAATTAGAAAAGATTTGTTATAAAGAGAAGGAGAAAATAAATAAGGTAGAGCAATTAAAAGAAAACTTATATTTTAGAAAGAAAAAAATTGTTTTTAAAAAAAATAGTAAGCTTTGAATGCAATTTTTTAAAATTTTCAAACTGAAAAAATAGATGAAAGCTACAATAGAAAGAGAATAAATTATATAAGAGTAACAATTGGGTTATAGAGAGGGACCCCATAACTACAACAATAAAATAACACCAATTAAAAGTAAAACTAATTTTAAAATTTCTTTAAAATGTATATGTAGAAAATAGTTTATCACGTTTTTTCATCTCTAAAATTTATATCTCTTTGTAAATTATAATGTGCATTTTAACCTATGCATAATATTGTTTCCACCATCTTACCATATCATAATGTTAATTATATTTGTTTGAGTTATATTTCTTGCAAGTTGTTTTTATTGTAACATTGTTAATTATATTTGTTTGAGCTATATGTAGGAGTTCACTTTGTATTTCTAATGAGTTCTTTTAAGGTTGAATAATTATAGTTTGTTATTCCTTATTTAGACTATGTTAAACTATTTATTTGTTAGCAACAAAAAAATATTTTTTCTTTTAAATATTAAAATGGTGTAATTGAAACTTTTAATTTTCTATAACATCTTATTATAGGCTCGCAAGAGTACAAA